>JAVKLA010000084.1:2752850-2769995 GCA_034782735.1 Sagittarius serpentarius
TGCCGTGCTGCACCAGCGCCCGCGCCACGGCCGCGCCGATGCCCACGGAGGCGCCGGTGACCAGCGCGACGCGCCCGGTCCAGCGCTCCATGGCCCCGGCCCCGCCGCCGCCGCCGCCGCCGCGCACAATGCGCCCGCCCGCCCGCTCCGCCGGCCACGCCTACGGTCACGCCCTCTGGCCGCTGGCCACGCCTCCGACCCGCCCCCACCCCCACCCCCCCCGCGCCTTGCATGCACCGAGTTTGTGCGGGCTCAGCCCGCGCGGGTCGGGGGGTGTCGGTCACGGCCGGCTTGCAGCGTCATCCCAAAACGTCCCCAGCGAGAAGGACGAGCCCTGAAATCGGAAAGGCGAAACGCTGTTAAATGACTTTTCTGCTTCAGAGGTAAAAGGCGTCATGCCGGCTGGCTGACACACGGAGATGGGCCGGTTTAAACCGAAAAGCAGTGCATTAGCATCAGGTGGGCGCCTTGACTCCTGTTCTCTTCAACCACGTCACGATGACACGAGCTACGTTGTGACCCTGTCCCCGACTGAATTACCCACTCGCTCGGACGTACGGCGAGGAGGAGAAGGCTGCTTTATTATCTCATACGGAAGCCAAAAAGCATCCCAAAATGCAATACAGGTTCCAAAAATCAGGCTGCCGGAGGAATCCTTTACCTCCGTTTTGCTGCTTCTCCGCCCTCGCCCCGCGGCAGAGCGGGTGCTGCCAGCGGGTCCCTCCCGCTGCGGAGGAGACGCTCACGCCCAGCCAGCACCCATCCGCGTCCCAAAAACCCGGAGCCCTGGGAAGGAGCTGTGGGTGCCGGGACGGACACACGGGGCCCGAACGCGGCGAACCAGCGAACAAACACCGAGGCCGGGCGAGCGGTGGGTCTGGGAGGGAGAATACGTGTTCGGTGAGATCAAAGGACAGAGCGCTCTGGCACCGGGTGAAGCAGCTTCGTGAAGGGACTGTCACCCCCCCCTCGCAAGGACCAGTCTGAACAATTCACAGCAACTGTAGAAGAAACGGATCAACTGAAACGGAAGGGACAAAAGTACAGATATTTGATTTACGAAAGAAGAAAGGGTTGGGGTTTGACGATTCTGTTTAAACGCTGCAGAAGCGGAGATCGCTGTCGGAAACGGGGCAGTGAGCCCTGGCGAGACCTTCTCGACTTGCTGTGGGCAAACGGGAAGCTGTAAATACAAGAGCGTGAATAACCACACAAGTCAGGCCCCACCGTGGGCAACGAACGCGCCGAGCTGAAGGAGGGATAAGCACTTGCGGGGGTCTTGCCAAAACTATCTTTCCATCGAATCTAAGATTTCGGGCATCCAAACCACACGGGCGTCCGCAGCACTGGGGGAGACGGAGCCAGCGGCACGTGCAAGCAGGGCGGGTGGTGGTTGCGCAGAGGTCCCTGCCTGAGTTTATCCCAGTCAGGAGCATGTCAGTGCTGAAAAAGGGGCATTCGGGTTCCCCGCCGGACACAGGTGATACAAGGGACTTAAACACGGGCCCTGACTCGGGCTTGGATGGTGCAGACCAGCTGCATACAAACAGTACAAGGAGGAGGAGAATTAAAACGGGTCTTCCATTGGTGCTTGGATCCAGCTGCAGTTTTTCGTGAGGTTCGCAGCAAAATCCTCGGCACCTCTCGAATAAGACAGATGGGCCATTCTCACCTTCCCCGTGGAAGAGGTTAGTTAGAAATGGGAAATGAGGCTTTCTATGGAATGCAGCTTTTGGGGAGTTTTCTCCTGGGTGCGCCTTCTCTTGCAGCAGAGCGCGCAGCCCCAACCCGCAGACCTCCCAGCGCTTTAGTAAGAACCGTCAAGCAGTTAAACAGCGGGACAGACCAGATTCCTTCCAAGGCAGGAGCGTCTTCAGTAGCAACAAGTAGCAGAAGTTTAGAAAATGAGCATAAACCCGAGAGAGGAGCAGGGGATGGGGCTGCAGCCCCGGGCTGCCCCGGGACTGCCTCAGCTGGAGTCTCGGCAGCTTCGAGCCCGACCGTTTCCATCTGTACATCCCGCTGCCTTCTGGGCCCAGACGCGCTTCTGCCACCCTCGCCGTGCTGGGACAACGAGCCGCCCAGTTTAACTGGGGTGAATTTAAGGGATAACTCCCTTTGCTTTGGAGTCGGTCAGAACCGCTGACCTCCAGCACCCACCTGCCACTGGGGACAATGGCTTGCTGCAAGGACACGCTGGGAAAGCCATGTTTGAAGGTGTTTCCTCCCCCGTCCCTTTCCACCAGCCGTGCACTGCTGGGCAGCTTGATTTAAGCCTACTTTCAACAGACACACAACAAAGGAGAACATTATTAAAAGTCCGATTCCTAAGTAGAGGTGATTAGGCAGCCTGTCACTGAAAATTAAAAAAACAAAAGGTAAAGAATAAACTGCAAAGGGATTCAGGTTCCTTAGGTTTTGTTGGGGGGGGGGACGGACAACAATGCCCTAAATAAATAAATAAATAAATAAAGTAGCACTTGTGTATCTCACCCAATGGGGCAAGAGGTGCAAGAGTTTCCTGGGGGGGGGCTGAGCTGGGGTAGGTGCGGGGCCCACAGCGAGCACAGGGCTCCGGCCTGGGCAGTTGCAGTGAAAAGGGCCCCTCGGCCATAAGAAAACCTATAGGGACGGTTGTCAACACTGTCACGTTGCAAGCAGCAAAGACCCGGTACAGCACCTGCCGACAGCCGAGCTGGCCGCACGCCGCAGGGGCTCTGGTGCTCGAGCTGTCTGCGGTAACGCTGCGTTCAAAACAAAGTGATCTCGGTTCTTTCCCCCCTATCATTTCAGCTGCTGGTAAAGCACGGAAGAACAAACGCTCCTCTTAAAAATGACGGTTTCATCAATTACCAAGGACAACTACCCGTCTGAAGCAGCTCCCCGTGCATGCGCAAGCAGCACGCAGCCAGCAGCTCCGCTCTTCGGAGTTAACTGCGTTTTTCCTGTAGCTGACAAACGGTAAAGGACTCCCCCTCCTCGCATCGCGAAAGGAAGACATTTCCATCTTTAAGATTAGCCTTTTGCCCTAGCAAACGCAACGGAGCCCATGCTGCTTCAGAGGAAGCTGAAGGTTCATTTTCACGAAGCTGAATTTCACAGTTAAAAATCTGTTCTCCGCTGCTCACCATGAATTAACTCTCAGGTTCTTTGTGAGAATCCTGGGCAAATGAAGCACCGCCAGGCACGGCGCCTCGTTATAACGCGTCCGAAGCACGAAGCAAAGCCAAGAAAACAAACCTGTCTCTGTCAGAAAAAACTAAGGGACGGCAGTACAGAAAACGAGGAAACCAGGAACGATATTCTGTATTTGTGCTTAACCCCCCCTCCCCCCAACAGAATTGTCTTCTTTTAGTGGCAGCTGCTACCAAAATCTAAGCACTGTCATATAACAAAGCATTCGTATCTTTACAGTTTTCTTCTTTGTTTTGTAATTGAGTGAAGTAATCAGTATATCCTAACTACTACCCAAAGGGACTATTTATCAGTATTACCAGTTCACTTGGAAAAAATCATGAAGCTAAAGCTCACCCAAGAAATTATTTTTTACATCTGATTTTGTGAAACAGCTGTAAAATAACCAAGTGGGGGTGTGCATTAAGAGAGCATGACCTCGCTTAAGTATGAAAGTTATTTGGGCCTTTTTTATGACGATGAAAAAACATGTGTATCTTGATTTCAATTTGCATACACAGTTTTTAATTCCTGCATTTTTTTGAGTTGCACTTGCACAACGAATAGCCTCTAAGCTACACACCGATACGCAGCAGCTTCCAGGCGTAAGTGCCACAGAAGTCCGCTCGTCTCAGCTGAACGTGGGTGCTCACCGTGCACAGCCGTGCCACCACCTCCACTCGTAACGATCTAGTACCAGGTTTTAAACTACTCTTTTCTTTATCTCCCGCAACCCCGCATCTTCACCGCTTGTCAGATCACCCTCTTACAAACAAGCCGTGCCCTTCGATACCCTGTTTGTAAGAACAAGATATGGCTGGAAGGATATTTATGCAAAAGCGCTCCTGTTCTGTCCTCAGAACAGAGCTCATTATTCCATCAGGAAAACGTCAAGGTATGTCGCAAACCTGCTTTTTGTTTGCTTGCGTTCCGATGGGGTCATGCAGAAGCTGTAAGCCTGTGTTGCCAGGGGAGAAGGAAAACGAGCGCAGCAGTCTCCTCACTCACTGGCATCAGTAATCATCTTGATGAAAAACTAAATTAAGCCCCCAAAATGGAACGGGCTGCACGCTCACAACAAATTCAGTACCATCACCAAACTAAGCGTGCTGACCTCGGGCACGGCAGCGATGTCCGGACTTACACAGCACGTCCGGACAGCAAAGGGCTGTCCGGAGACACCTCCGACAGCTCCGCGCAGCGCCGGGCCACGCCGATATATTAGCCGAGATGCCGGAAGCGGAACAGCCGCTGGATGCCGAGCGGCGCCAGCCAGGTTGGGCGCAGTGCCGTACTGACACAACCGGGGTACGACGGAGCCCGCCGGTTTGGCAGTAACTCGAAGATCTCTGAACCGCACGTCAGCGGAGAACCACACAGCCCGGTTGACTGGTTTTCAGGAGCGCCACTGCAGGATCTCTACTTCTCTCAGGTGAGTTTACTCACCTTCCACCTACCTCCATGAAGCTACGCAGACTGAAGCGACAGCTGTCCATCCAAACAGCCAGAGTTCAGACCGCTGGGAAGGAGTGTTTAACATAGAAGCATGCACACCAACTTTTACTATGCATATTAATAAATATTCTTTATTTAAATTTTGCACATTGCGCTTTAACATATTACATCCAAAACATTTTGCAAATGGATGTCTACTTTGTAAAATCTTATATTCAGCTCATTGTCGTTCTGTACAGAATTATAGGTACAACATTACTTTGCCACTAGTTTGCTTTTTGTAAGTCTCACAGTAAGAGAAACATTTAATGAAAAGAGATGGCTTAAATTATAAGAGAGGCTTGCACAGCTACTCAACTAAAGATACAAGCCTGAAGAAAGAACAAAATTAATGAAATCACCTCCACCAGCCTCCCCCAAAAAACCAAGAAAAAAAAGAATCACATTAATTTAAGATAAAATTTTGCCATAAGTCACTAAATTAAGTTTTTGAAAGAGAAGGCGCAGTAGTCATCTTGAGAATTTCAGTGAAAGACAGAGCTATTTTATTGTATTTAGTTCGCTCCAGCTGTTGTCAACCAACCGTTACAAATGGGCCCCTTGTGATCATTTAAGCGGCAGTATTTATTAAATTTCTCCTTCAGATGCTGTCGGTATTGTTCTCTATTGCTGTAAAAAGACTTGTTGTTTGCCATAAAGGACTGTATTTCATCTTGTGAGATAAAGATTTCCTCATCAGAAGTGCATTCAGACTCATCCTACAAATGAAAACAGGCATTTAAGAACTCGAGGATTGCCCTTCCGGAGCAGCACACCTGTCTCCCCATTGTACACGTTGTCTGCGGTTGCCCTGAAGGAAGGCGCAGCCTTCGTGTCACGACACCGCAAGGCTTGGCTGGCTAATCCCGTCACCTCACTCACACCCAATGCTCTGCTAGTTTTCGGGTAAGAGGCAGCCTATACAGTCACAAAAATCTTCCAGAATAAGCTTCAGAGCCTTAGCGCATTTCCATTGAAATTGGATAGCTTTTATTAGAGTTTAAAAAAAAAGCAAAAGAAAAGAAAAAGAAAAGAAGAAAAAGGCCATAAAGCAAGGGGAAGGAGAAGGAGAAGGGAAGGAAAGGGAGAGAGAAGAAAGTTGACCAAGGAGCCTGTAGTGGGAAGTAATATTTGAGGCATGAAGGCAGCAATAATGCACGCTTCATTTTATGGAATAATGCAATCCTTGATAATGAATACTTATAATACAAGTTCTGTCACTTGCATTCCAGTGACAGGCAATTCCTCCTCCTCTGCAAAGCGGCCGAGTTATATACTTTACAGAGAACACACAAAAGCAAGCAAACTAACCACGGGCAGAGTAGGCTACGAATCTTGGGTTCAGTTACATTCTCTCTCGTAACAGTTCTTCAGTGGGATTTGAGTTCTAAACCCCATCCTCAGTCCTGAGGATTTAAAGCAGTATGCTACAACCTAAAATTCAAAGTAAGTGGTTACTTACAAGGAGTTCCACTAAGCTCTTGGCACCTTTTCCAGTATCAGGAACAAGTGACATTTCTGTAGGTTCTGCAAACTGTGACACATTTTTCATATGCTCAAACCAAGGCAACTGCTGCCCACTTTTTTCTGAGCTACAGCAGCTTTCAGCATGTGTGTCTTTGGTCTTGTCGCGATGAAACTCTGTGTGCGTGATATTTCCTGAGGTCTCTCTGTTACCTGGATCTGCCATACAGCTTCCAAGTTTCTGAATCTAAAATTGAAAATAACCGGTAATGAACTACTAGCAGCGTTAAACTTGAAACATTCAAGTTTCAGACGGAAGCAGGAGGGAAAGAGGAAAGGAAAAAGTTCAAAAAGAGGGCAAGGATTTATGTTTTTTCAAACGTGCGTGCCTGGGGAGGAGGGGGGAATGGCATGTTAATTCACCGAGAGTGCACCAAAAAGTGCACGTGCTGAGGAACACAGGAGAGAAGAGACTCCTTCCGCCACAGCCTATTCTAGGAAGCACCTCGATTTCAAAACTTGCACGGAGAGGTAACAGAAGATCCTTGTTACCCCATTTGCAGCATGAGTCACAATTGACGTCTGAAATACTTTTGTAGCTACTTTAAAATGTATGCATTTAAATAAGCGTTCTGGAATAGCTATGCTCCTTACATGTTCATTCTCACACTTCAAAGTTTTACTTTTCTTTTTCTTCTTTTTGTTTTTGCCTTTTGTGTTACTCTCTTCCGAATTAGCCCAACATTCCACACAGCTATCTCCATCCTCCTCTTTGTCATCACAGCGATGGACACACGAATCATCTCCTGCGAAAGACAGGGAATTTTCTTCTCAGATACTTAAGTTTTGTGGATACTAAACCAGTATCACGTTCTTACCAAACCTACCATTTTCATCGTGGTTGCAAATGCCTTCAGTGCAGGCCACATCTGATCCCTCTCGAGATCCTGTCTCGCTGCCCTCCATGCTAGATGAATAGCCGCAATCACTACCATTACAATGTGGAGATAAACCTGAGATGAAGTGAAAAGTTACGGTAATCTACAGTAGCTGTTGCATATTCTTCAGTTATGCTCCTAACAAGAGAGAATTCTTAAAAAAAAAAGTTATTTTTTTAAAAATAGCTGAGCACTGTTTACCCCAGAAACGGTAAATGTTTCTGAAAATGAGAAATAATGACATTTAACGTACCTTTCTTGATTTTAGGCGAACCTAATAGGGTACCGCTACTAGGACAGGTGCAAGAAGTGCTTTCATTAGTAACAATTACTTCTACGCAATTGTTACCTTCTTCGGTGCTACCACAGGCTTTGCAGCTACTTTCCGTGAAGTTTGAATTTTCCTTAAAACAAAAAACAAAAAAATACTTGCAAGTACTGGAAACAGGTCAGCCAGCAACTTTACAAAGGATAATCTTTCCACACGAAAAAACAGCTGACAGTGACTGATAACAGCCACAGCACGGCTTATCATTCTTCAGAAGTACAAGACAACCGACGAAAAACCAACCAGCTACCTTTCCCACAAGAATATGACCTGCAGTTAGCCCATTAAGTTCAGTCAAGAGATGCAGAATAATGACTGACTTAGTCAATTAAAGCCTCCCCCTCTCCAAAAATTCCATGGTAATTGTCTGCAACTAGCATTTGAATCCCATATTCTAAGTGATCTTTAAGAAATGATAGCTGACAAATATTCTAACATAACCTGACCCCCTAGATTTAGGATTTTTTTTTTTTCTTTTACAAAACCCACCAAACCCAAACCCCCAAAAGCTAAGGAGTTTCAGGCAGCTACTTTACAAAGAGACTGTACTATTCGGAAAAACTATTAAATTCCACTAGCAATCAAAAACTAATTCTCAAATCTGAAATACAGTAAAAACCTCTCAAGAATTCTAACATGGAACGGTGAGCTGATGAATGAAACACCAAATTAGAAATCTAGTTATTTAGCACCAGCAAGAAGCCACAGCTATCGACGTTTACCTTTGCTTGATTTATTTCCTTCTCTTCTGTTGCCTGCAAAGGAGCAGGGATCTCACACACACACTTATTTTTCCGTCTGTTCTTTCGTTTTTGGCGCTTCTTCTCTTGTTTAAGCTCTCGCACTCTTTCTTCTTCTGAAAATTCTTCACAGAGCTGTTCCAATCGACTAATACCCTGCACTTTTTCCACAGCCATCTGTTTACGAGAGGTTAGATCTATTTATAGAAGTTAACACAATTCAAACTTTTACATTTATCAAAAAGGAGGAGGAAAATAGCTGGCAAGTACTTTTTATAACAAAGTCACAGCAACACAACTGTCGACTACAGAAGAAAAATGCCTATCCAGATTCAGTCACTAAATTTAGATTGCTGCAGAATAACATATGCATGGGGGGAGCACTGCATTTAACTTATGGCCCAGATTCACAATTTCCAGTGAAAAGTTGTGGACTTGAATGCATTTTTGGATCTGTTTACATGGCAGATTATTTAACACAGCAGCACAAAAAACCACGTTAGTACTACTGCTACAGAATTCCTGCAGCTCCTTCGCTAGGGTAACCAGGGAAAAATCTGATTTTCTAGGCAGTCCAGTTTTCAAGTGTAGACACACCTTAAAATATAGCAAGTATCTAAATATGTTCCTTAGTATTAAATTTAGAACAAATATCATAATGGCACATCTACATACGAAGTTACAGGAATATAGTTAAACTAGTAAGCTATTCTGGATCAATGCTCCTACAGTGGTAAAAATAAATTCATGGTGGGGGGTGGGGGTGGGTTTGTTTTGGGTTTTTTTTTTTTGGTTGGTCCCCCCCCCACCCCCCACCTCCAGATCACTCTGGGAACTGCTTAAGCCAAAATGAGACATCATCATTCCCACCCACCTTAGAAAAGGACCCAATATAAAGATGTAATAGTTCTGTATCTCAAATTCATAGCCAACCTTGCATACCAGTGTAATTACCCAAGTTTTACAATGTCAATGAATTTTCCATACCATACTTTACTAGATTAAGAAAACCACCAAGCCAAAACCTGACAAAAATGCCACGGTGTACCCAGTCCAATGCAACTTCCAGACCATTAGAAGTCTTCAAAAAAATTACTCGTAAAAAACTCCAAGAACTAACTAGATTAGGGTTCCACTATGTTCCTTCCCAAAGATCATGATTTTGTTCCTCCTTCTCTGATGTTTTGAAGTTTTTAGAGAGAACACTCATTATGAATAGAACATAAACATAACAACAACAACAACAACAACAAAAAATCTATGTCATACCGAAGGGGAAGTATACTACTGGCATACGTTAAAGGAACTGCATTGAGTTCGGTCTCAAGTTCAAGATCCCACAGGATTACAGAGTGCACTTGGAACACACTGAATGCAAGAGTTAGCAGTTGTGTTTGTAATTCAAAAGCACATCCTCCATTTGTACTAATAAGCCAAATAAAAACTGTTGTAGCCAGAGCTACTTTAAATGCTATCAGGTAGCAATACCTTCACTGTGAATTAAAAGCACAGAAGATGCAGTGTACTGTAACGTGCAGCTTGGAAAGTAAAAGCAAGCCTCAATCTTTTGTGTTCCAGTAGACTTCACATCGGAATGCAACTCAGTTGCGCTGTGCATTGGTATTACACAACTGTTGCCTGCAGTGAACAAGGGATTGAATGCAACACCCTTGAAGCTCCTTCCAGCCCAACGTTAGTAGAAAGCAGAAAAGTAATTTTAGTGAAAATGCACACAGTTACTACAGCAATTCAAATACAAGTTAGATAAAATTTGATTTTTACCTCAAAGCTTTTGCGTAAAGCATCAACACCTAGGTAAAAAAGCATCTGCCACGTTTGTTCCTCAGCCCGCAACTTTTGCCAGATTCGGTGTAATCTTTCATAAAGATGAATACCCAGGCAGGTCAAAACTTCTTCTTGGGCTATGTCTATTGTCTTAGCATGCCTTTCTCTTCGTCTAAAGGAAGAGTTGAACCAAAGTATAGTATGGTTAAAGTAGCTGGAAGTCTACCAAGAGATCAAAGCAGTTCCATGACGTATTTTCTTTATGTACAACTGAAGATATGTTTGCATGAACAGCTTTTCAGATAGAGTTTTGCTGTGCTGCATGCAGATGCAAAATAGAAAGGACCAGGTCAAAACCACCACTGCATTCCTAACACGTTGATCCGTGCACGGCACTGTTATGCTGCACTATGCCTTCCAGCCTGCGGCTTCTGAAGGTGTTGCCCCATGGGTCTCTGCTCGCTCCTGCTAGGAGGGATCAGCAGAGTTTTAATGCCAAAGAGATGCAGCCATTCTTTTGTTTCCTAGAATTTGCATTTAGTTTATATAGCAAATATTTCAGCTTCCTAGACATTTATGTGTCAGTTAACTGAAGCTGAACAAACACACACAGGAGTTTATTCATTACCTACCGTTCAAAGTAAAAATATGTCAATATTAATCTGTATCTATCACCTGTTATAGAAAAATCATTATAAAAGGAGTTACCCTCCTAATCAAACAGTCAGGATTGAGCTTTAAAGACACTGAGCTCAGAATCGTATTTTTCACTGGAAGATTTTAAGATGCTAAAACAGGTTCAGAAATTACTGTAATATACAAATGGCTACAAAACTAAATTGAACACTTGGCATTTGGTAAAACCGCCAACCAAGGTTCTCTTTCTATTTCGCATATTTCAAACACCTCCATGGAAAAGCAGGCAGCCCTAGTGAATGAAAAAATGAACTAGGAGACATTTGGCAATTTCTTTCAGTCTTGCCATCAGAGTTAAATGCACTTTAAAGTCAAAAGCACATATGAAATCTTCGCTACTTTGAAGCGCTACCTTGAAAGCCTACTTCAGTATGAATATTTACATTCAGAAGTTTATTATGCAGCAAGGAGGCAAAAATCACTTTTGCAAAATACATTCAATAGTAAAATAAAGAAGCAAAGCGCTAGATAGCCCACTCTAGCAAATTACATACTCATACCCTCCTGCGAACTCTGGTTCAGCTCGACCCAATAGGTGTGCGATGAAATCCGTTTCGCAGCATACGTGTATATGACGTTCATGGGGACAGCAACGCAAACCCTCGTAAAGTGCAGCGCAGTAGCCCTTTTCTTTGCTGCAGTCTAGCTCACCAATAAGAATATTGTATGCCCGAAGTACTTTATTTTTGCAGTCAGTGCAAAACCTGTGTTAACACAGAACATAACAGAACTGAATTCTTATTCAAGCAGAAATTTAGACCCGCTTAGTCTAAGTTATAATATACTGAGCTATTTAATAGTGCATGCTATATTTAAATGAGGTCACATAAGGTTTGTGTTACTTCAAAAGGTAAAATAGTAAGACTTTGGCTGTAAGCCATGTAAGTTTACTATACGTATTTCACTACCTGTCATATATTACAAGTCTGGATATCAGCTTTCATGCTCCGAGGCATAGATCAGGCTAATTGTTAATATGAAGAAATTCCTATATGGATATGCAATACCGTATTTGTTCAAATATCAGAAATCTAATAGTCAACAAACTGAATCATTAGTACAAGCCAGGACAAAACTCCTCTCAAGTAACACACTCCAAGTTACGTTATAGCAATTATTTAAAGTATACTCAAGTGAGTGATAAGCAGTTAAAAAAAAAAAAAAGTTTCCTCCGTTGCCTGCTGTACAAGAGCGACGTTTCCACTACAAGCACCTTTAAACATATTTTGAATTCTTAGATTACTGCACAGATAGCCAAACAAGGTTTATTTATAACACAACGTATTTAATTTAAACGTGATAGCTCAGATAACTAACATGAGAAGAGTATAGTTATGAAGTCTGTTATAATTAAAATACAACCGAATTAAGCTCATTCTATTTTACGAGAAGGGTAATCTTCAGGAAGCTACAAAACCTCTTGCTGTATTATTCTAAAAATGCAAGTCAGACAAGCTGCTCACATTTCAGCTTTCAGCTTGAAAAGCTGGCTCTTCATGCCATCTCTGGATGGTGTTTTTCCCTTTCCTAGTTTGTCCAGTCACTTGACAACACTAAGTCAAACATATTTTGATGTTTGATAGAACTATGATAACTGGCTAGTTTCTGCGGTGAAAGGAAAGAAAACAGTAATATTATTGCAGGTTAGCATCAGGAACGCTGCCAACACCAGGAGATTAAGTCATTTTGTTTCCAAAGTGTTATTTCCATACCACCACCACCCCCGCACCCACCTGTGCCCCCCCTCCCCCCCCTTTACATCAGAACCTTGAGACTACTGGAAACCAAAACTTTTTAATCAGCATGTTAGCTACCGTACACACACAACAAGAATTTAGCGGCCTATTTCTTCCCTGCAAGAGAGACCTAATAGCACTAGCACTACGAAGTCATAAACAACTGTTTTAAAACAGTGATTTACAAGCAACACCAAGCCTAAAATCTGCTTCTATTAGTTTAGTTCACATTATTTTGAAATTGCACATACTCCCCAAAAGCCTAAAAGAAGCCAGAGTCCCAAAGAGAGTAGGCTACTTGTGAAAGAATAAAAGAACATACACAGTTTTAATACCTCAAATCGCAAATCATAAATTTAATCCTAACCAAAAAAATTAAAAGACAAATAGCTATGACTTCATCTGGGGTCTCTGCATTTCCCCCACCATAACCCAGAACAACAGGTAAAACACAAAGAATATTTCACCATCTTGGTCGCATCAACTGTTACCATGCAATCTGGCAAGCTTCTCCATCGCCATGAAGCTTAGAGCTTAAGTTTTAGAAGGGTATCAGAAGAATCTTCTACACTTTTAAACACTGTGTGAACTCTACATACATTTTGATTCACAAAAAAATGCAGCATGTATTCCTCAAAATGAAGGCGTGTCTTTGTTCTTTTGACATACCTGTGTTTTCGTAGATAGGTTTCTAATGTTTCTAAAAGACAACTAGAGTCAATTAAAACTACTTCATCCCTGCATTCCTGGGACATGAGCTCCCACACATCCATCCAACAACCCCTGCAAAAAAAATGGTAAGAAACAAAAGACTGTACATTATCCTAGTAGGGATTTAGAGAAGCAGCAAAATAAAGCAGCGTTAGTTTACCTGACTGCTCCCTGGAAAGGTCCATAGTGGAAAGTGATGCTACACTTGCTCTCCTCCTTCCTGCTGTCTTCACTATTTTTCTTATCTGCACTTAATTTCTCTGTACTCAGTGTGCTACTGCTCCCTTCACTGTCACATAGTATTAAAAAAACATTTTTTTAAACCTATACCATCTATATTACAAACTAGTTATTTTTCCTAAACAAATGCTATGAAGATGCTACCGTGTCCCTTAATTTACTTTGAATCCTGCACAGGCTAAGCCTTAACTTCCAGTAAAGCTAGGGTCAGACATATGAGATACAAATTTTGCTGTCTGTGTTCATAAACCCAGATTCATAACAACTTTTAAAGTTACAGCTGAAAGCCGGCAGTAATTTTTCAGAATACTACCTTAAGTATAAAATTCTACAAGTTTTAATACTTCTGGCAAATTAAATTTCATATGACAACCTACCAAAAAAGCCCCCAACAAACCCACACCAACCCACAAAAACACCCAAAACCCAACAACCCAAAGAAAAAAGCAAAACAAAACCCCCAAACTTCCACATTGACCACCATAAGAAACCATAAAACATCCTACATTAAATTTCCAAAACTTGTTAAAAAAAAAAGAAGCCAACCCAAAGCCACTTTACAACACACATTTGGATATGCTAAAAGTGCACTTATGGAGCAAAGAACAAACTTCAAATAGCAAGTCATGTTTACTTACAGGCTTGTCTACACTTGACATTTTATCAGAACGGTCATTTCTGTTTAAGCTCATGTGTGACTAAAACAGAGCAGGAAAACGGGGGAAGTAGCAGTCCTATTTAATAATTAGCTCCTCAAGAGTATTTATGTATGTCATTATCTAGTTTGCCAGATCATACGGCTTGCATTTACGAGAGGTTAAAATGCTCCTTAGCCCCGAATGGAACCGAGTGGCCATAAACCAGGCACGTTGAAACTGAGGACCTCAAGTAACTCTCAAGTGGTATTAGCTAGTTACGTAACTTGTATAATTAAACACACAATTACAATCCAAAGCCTTTTTTGTGCGTATAAAATGCCTAACAGATGCAACTCATCTGAAGAAGTTTCTTGCAATGAAGTCAAACAGAAGCTCTCATTTGATAAATAAAATTTGTTCTGTGAGACAATTCTATTTGACACCTCCATGTCTAAGCTGTTAGCATATTTGCTTCCACTCAAGGCAGCAGATTTATTTGGAGAAATACCAGTACCGATACACCCCGATCACTTCTGTAGCATAACAAATGAGTATCGACTGAGCAAGCACAGTACAAGCCATGTTTCTTTAGCAAACTACACTGACTGTCCACAAGCCACGTTATCAGATAAAGCTGAAAGCTTTACTTGCAGTATATTAATATACTGCTCTTCCACATGTTCCCTATTAACCTGCCAGCATTCAAAATACTAAGGGGATTTATTCCAGCATGAATTCAGGAAATAAAGGCAGCGTTTTCCTCTCTATTCATTCAGTTTCAGAATTATTCTGCCTTGCCAAAATGGTAAGTGCAGGTTCCGTGATACATGTTCTTCCACAGAGAAGATTAATCTTACTAAAAACAAAGCAAAAAAAAACCCAAAACAAACCACCCCACACTTTCATAATGCTTTGAATTTGCTTTATTTAAAAAAAAAAAAAAAAAATACCCCTATGACCTTTTGCTTGGGTAACATAAGGTTTAAACCAATCATATGCAAGGCCTATAACCAAAATATAATAGGAGATAATGATTAGCTACCGCTATCCTCAAGCGGCACAAGTAAAAATCAAGTGTCAAATTCCACATTCCTAGCATCTCAGGGGATTTATCTAAACCCAAAGAGACTCAAGTCTGCATAGATAAATACGTCCTGTAACTAGAAACCACAGTCAAGCTTTCACAGGTTGTATACTTAACCAGAAGCAGAACACAACTGACTGAAAAAGGTCCTGGACACTCCAGCTAAGCATAGTCGTCTAATTTATTGGTCATCATATAAAAAAAAATAATATAAAAAGCACCCCACAAAAAAGCCACACACCCCACCCCCCCCCCAAATCCACAACAGATTTACACGAAGTGTTTTTCTGGTTAACTAGCTGGAATAAACCATTTCCACTTCAAGACACAGAGGCATATATCCATCTTTTTCACTGGTGTATTCAAAACATGCCATCCCATTTTGAGAAAATACATTTTACAGAGTTTTAGTTTTAACCCTGCAGCCCAACCACAATAAAGCCCTTTATTAACAGTTGTGCATGGCATTTTTAATAATCCCAAGCAAAATGATGTATATTTGTTTAGCATGTACCCTGTCACCTCAATGTGAGAAAAACTGCTGATCAATCATTTTGGTGCAGAGCACAGAAACCAATTTGTCTTTCTAGAGCTTCGTTTGTATCACAATGCAGAAGCCATCCACGCCCTGAGCAGACTACAGTCCAAGTTATGTCAGACAAGACACGAAAAGCACATCAGAGAGCACTAGTTTGTAATGGCCAAGTTGCATTTTGGCAACTGGTTTTGAAACTAAAGATGGATATTTTTACACAAAAAAAAAAAGCCCCAAAACCCAAACAAAATACCCTACCACCAAGTAAAAGACCCAAACGCCAAGAGGCAAAAATGGAACAGCTAGAACTAACGAGCAAGTTTCGGGAAACAGCTGATTTCATATAGTAGCCTTAAACTTTATATGAAAGTATCACCAGTTGCCTTAGGGAGCTCTGACAAAGGGCGGAGGGACAACTCTCACACTGAGGAAGGAGTACAGATCTTACGCTGGGAGGGCAGAAGACCCTGTAGCACTAGTTTTGTCCAGTCAATAAAGGGTGAGCAAGGGCAGTGGGAAAAGTATTAAGCATCCTACTGGTAACAGTGTCACTTTTACTGCACAAAAAAGGGCTAACTACCTTCTTATGAAAACCTACGGAGAAAGGCTCATGCCCTCCAACGCACGCTGCCCGGAACTCCTGGGTGTCTCTGTTCCTCTCCCCCACAGCTATTTGGGTCTCCTGTAATCCAAATAGCCTGGAGATTACTCCCCTCGCAAACAGGTAACAGCGTAAGAATTGACCTCAACGCTTAAAAATAAACCAGTATCAATAGTTTGGTTCCTTAAATATTTTAGATTGAATTGTGCATGTCAAAAAGAAACTTACCCCAAAGGTTTTGGTTTGTGCGTGTCCAGGGAGTGTAACTGACATCTCTTGTTCTTCTTACTCTTGGGAATCGCATCAATCATATCATTCAGTTTGGACCTACGGAAAAAATGTAACAGTATTCTGAAAACATGGTTATCCAGAGAACTTTTAAAGGGTTTGTTTCAGCTCACGTATCACAAACAAGCATGCTAATGAACACTGAATCTAAAACTTTCTTCCTGTCCCCCATTTGCACTTGTTATAATATACAATCTTGCAGTGCACGAGGAAAATACAGTATAGATTTCCCAGACAAATCCTAGCAAGCAAGATAAATATAACCCCCATCTAAAAAGCTGTTGCATAACTTCGTAAGTAACAGAACTCGACCAACAGCACCCATTTCAAAGGTGTCGGGAGCCACTACAACCACTTTATCAAGTTACACTGCCTCACCCTTCAAATCCCAGTAGCCCCAGCTCTGCACTAACCTTTCCTACTTCTCACTGGCCTGCTAGCTGAAGAAAGAAGTAGAATGAGCTGAAGCCAACTGTAAGGCAAAGGCACACTGCGGTGAGCAGTCACTGTCTGCTCCACTGACAGCTGAGAAACGAATGGCACCGAGACTGAGGCTCTTTATTGTGCTAGCCAAACCCAGAAGGTTTCACTTTCTCAGTGTTACCTTTCTAACTGCCCTGGTTTCGGCTGGGATAGAGTTAATTGTCTTCCTAGTAGCTGGTACAGCGCTGTGTTTTGGGTTTAGTATGAGAA
>JAVKLA010000084.1:2785694-2809972 GCA_034782735.1 Sagittarius serpentarius
GCCCGCCCGCCTTTAAGCCCCGGGGAGGGTCCTGCCCCCGGAGCGGCCGCCCCTCCCCGCGGCTGGGCTCTGCGGGGGCAGCCCCGGGCCCTGCCCCGAGGACGCGCCGTCCGGCAGCGGCCCCCGTGGCGAGGCCCGGGGCGGGGAGGGCGCGGGAGACGACGGGCCCGTCGGGAGCGACCCCGGGGGCGCGGGCAAAGGCCGGATTCTGCCCTGGCAAAGCGCGGAGGAGAGGGGAGCTGCCTCAGCCGGCACAAAGAGCAGCTGTAAGCAGGAGCTCTCCTAGCAGAGCGTTGCATGCAGCCAGATTGGAAACCCTCTGAGGGCAGGGGGGGGGCTCGGTGAGGGCTGCGCGTACCGTGAGCTCTGTGCGCGCCAGTTCGGGGGTCGAAGTAGTCTCTAAAACGGTGGGTTTGTGCCAGGTAAGAGTGGAGTAAGAATGGAGCGGAGCGGAATGGAATGGCAGTTTCAGCCGCTGGAAGAAGACGGAATTCTTCCGGCTGTATGACCGGAATGTCTGTGTTTATCACAGAAATTTCAGCGGGTGAGCTTGACTCACCTTGGGTTGGCTCCCGCTGATTGTTAGAAGAAACAGGAAGAGGATGGCAAGCAAGCGTGTCTTGTTTCTCTTGCCATACAACACCTCTCGAGTCACTCCTTTTCCAAAAGCACTAGCTTCTCTGGCGCCGTCAGACCCACAAATCTTCGCGATTCGCCCTAAGAGGAGGAATTGAACAAAACCAAAGTTGCGATGTCTTGCCAAGAAACCTTGCTTAATTAATTCAAGAGAAACAAAGCATTTTCTTCCGGCAGCAAGGAAAGAGACGTTGTTCCTTCCAAACAGGCTTTATTTGCAGGGGCAAACAGAATGCATGACTCTCACTCTGTTAGCGCCGGTGGGCTTTCTAGCTCCGGCGTGACTTGGACCCCACTGGGATCGGTGTCTGAAGCATTTGGGCTCTGCTTGTGGAACCCTCCAGAGAATGCCATGTCCAGAATTATTTTGTTCTAAATTTGTTCATTTTTATTTTTTTTTTTTAATTGAAGTGTTCTTCAGTCCGATTTGAATGAGATGCCCTAGAGTAAAGACCCTCTCCAGCGTTCCCATCCGTAGGGCTGGACAAGATGCCAAAGCAGGTAAAAAGAAAACCAGGAACTGAGTGTGCTAATTACATTTTGCTGCCAGGCCGTGCAGCCAAGATTAGGTAACTACTAACGTATATTCACCCCTACTGCATGAATTGACTGGACCTATTAACTGTGTGGTTTCGAGCTGTGTTACTAACATCGGCTAGCGATTTTTGTTATGCCGTTGGCTTTAACGGGGCGGGTGTTAACGCCTGTAGCAAGCACATCCTTAAGGGTATTTTTTCAGTAAAATTAATGGACACGTGAGTTATGCAGTGTAAGTATCAGAAGGGATTGTATTTTTAAATACTGTTTTTCTTTTGGCTAAGCGATCACCATCTCTTCTCAAATGAAGCGATGTTGAGCAGGGGGGAGCAGGGGAGCAAAAATAAGCCCTTTCTCAGGTCTTGCAATAACAGCTGCACAACGGACTTAACTTGGCTGGTGCCAGCGTAATACAGAGAACACATGGGAGGGCACAGGAAGGATGGGCAATTGGCAGAAATTCATCTTGTCTGTGGAATATTTCATAATTGTGCATGTTTGTTCTCTGTGAAAGCAGCAAACTTCTTAATGTTCATTCAGAGGAGAATAACAGAAATCACTTTGATGGCAATGCTTAACTGCGTTGCTAAGCTTTTTTTTTCCCCCTTGCTGTGTAAAATTTTATTTTACTGGAAATGAACTACTTAGGCTGCCTGCAAAAGATAATAATGCTCCTAAATGAGTGCGTTATTGTAGCTTTTTTTTTTTTTTTTTTTTTTAGAAATGTGTTAATGGGCTTTTGCAGTATGTTTTCCCCTTTATTAATGAGCTTAGCTCATGTTGTGGGAATGCTGCTAACTAAATTTAGCACTTTTTCTGTATAAACAAGGTGACACTGTTCACTGACTTGGTTAACTTTGTAAAGAACTGCAGATTTATGCTACTAAATACAAATGAGTAGGGTGACTTAGGAGGACTTTCTGTCCAGGAGAAGGGGAACGGAAAAGGAATATCTAGAATGCAAAAATCAAGACTGGCATCTTTTCCCTTCTAGCCTCTCTCTTCTCCCCCCCCCCCCCCGCCCCCAAATGACAAACAGGACCTGAAATCTCTTCTAAGTTTTCCATTATGTTTGAACAACTAATGTGTCCTTCCAACTAGTACTGTCAAGGACATGGGAGCCCAGAGGCTAAAATTTAAATACTTCAAGCGATTCAAAGGGGACAAATCTTCACCTAATGCAGGCCAGCTCTTACAATGCCACCATTTCTTTCCCCTGGCTGTGATGCGTGCACTCCGCAACTTCACTCTCGGGGCCCGCAATCTCTGCTCTAAAAATGAAAGTCTCTGCTAGGAAAACTGCATTTGCATTGGACCACAGTAGCTTTCAGCTCTGCCTTAGCCTCTGCAGCCAGTCCTTCCTGCTTCCCTCTGCCCAAGGCGGTGTTTGCATTGAGTGCATGACATTCGTAGGCTTAGAAATATGTCAGTTAAGAGCACTGTGTACGTGCGTCTGTGCTGATCAACCTGCAAAATTGCAAGTGCAGGTGGTGTGAGTTTAAGGACGCATTCTTTCCGAGTGCCTTTGCTTACAGCCAGAATGACCAGCGATGAATTCAGTTTACAAACAGTGTTGTCAGCCTGCCATCTCTCACATGCTAGATAACACCTTTCTAAAAACAGAGCACCCCGTCGGAACCATTGATGCCAGGGGAGGGCACTGGGAGGAAGAGTAGCTCGAACATACCAAGTTATGACTGCTGCTGAGGCTGAACTGCTGTTACATGGAAGCAGTAGAAAAGCTATAAACTGCAGTGGATGCGGTGAAAGTCCAGCTATATTCAGCCTTTGACTGGTGCTGATCTGACATCCTCTCCAGGAAAATGGCCAAAAAGAAGATTCTGTCGCCCAGAATGACCTCAGTGAATCATTTGAAGAAGAAGTTAGAGCATTCCTCAGTGATGAGGAGAAACTGCATCTTTTTGATGACCTTACAAAAGTTAATCCGGTGACAACTACAACAGGTAAGCAGCCAGCCAGGGGAGTATCTCCTGAGGAGTCACTTTCCTTGGTGGCTACTAATATACGGTAGTTACTGTCCTCATCGCATTAGTACTATCATGAACACAGTAGTTAAAGATTCAAAGCCTATTAAAGCCTATTCCAAGCCTTAGAAAGTCACATTCGGCTTGGCTGAATTTTTTTTCAGAATACTTCTATTGTAGATTTAGCCGTGCTAATCTCTTCTCAAGCTCTGCATGCAGCGCTCACGTTTCTATTGTTGGTTCAGGTAGCCAGGGTGTGGTTGAGAGTTAATGCTATTGAAGGACTCCTGCATGACCTTGTGATTGCAGTCTGGTGTTACATGAACGTATCAGAAAATGAGGCCATGAAATTGGTTTTGAAAAGTAAATTCCTCACTCGACTTCTAAAGCTGATCCTGTTAAGAGAAGCTAAGGCCTGTTCCTAGTGCAGGCGGGCAATTCTTGCGTCTGTTTGTTCTGCAAGTGAACAGATTTGCTTTCTAGGACTGACTTTGTGAAACCTCATAAAAGCACAGGATTTATTGAATGGAATAGTTAGCAGATCCCTTAAGATTTTTAGAAATAAGGGCAACTCTTAAAGACGCTGTTATGTGTATTAGACCTGTATCACTCTCCCAATCACCTCATTCTCTATTAAACCTAATAGGTAACATATCTGAAGATGTTTGTTACAAATAGGAACAGGAAGAGTCAAATGAACTTTTCAAAGATGCTAACAGAAGATGTGTCTTTCAGTTCTGAAATGTCTTCAAGCAAGATATACAGTAAACTTGTTTTATACAAATGCTGGCTGCAGCCTGGTGGCTTTAAATCCATTTCAGCCTGTCTCCTGCCTCTATTCACCTGAGCTTATGAGAGAGTACCATGTCGCACTTCGTCCTCAGGTAATCCTTATATTTGAAATAACTGTCCTTCTGCAGAACCCAGATGTCAAGTTCTTCAAAATCTGTATGAGCAAAATAACCCTGAAGGATAAAACCCGTTTCTAGTGAAATATGAGTTCGGTTAAAAGAGCAGTACTGTTTTCACATAAATGTGACAAGACCTTTGCTGTCCATTGCTGCTGAACTGTGTAATTACCGTTCTCTTAAATATGATTATTCTCTTTTATTGCCAGGATTTAAAACCTCACATCTTTGCAGTGGCTGAGCAAACCTACAGAAACGTCCAAAGCCAGTTAGACCCTGTAAACCAGTCTATAATTGTGAGTGGAGAAAGTGGTGCTGGGAAGGTAAGGAGATTTTTTTCTGACATTGCTCTTAAGTTTTGAGATTTGCTAGTGATTTGTGGTGCAGAGTATTTGAGTGAACAAGCAAAGATGAAGAAAAAAAAATTCTGATAGAGCACGTAGCCAGTCTGCTCTAGTGCAACTCTCTTGAAATATGCGTAAAGCATTAAGCGATTGCTGCAGTTAAATTGACTCCACTAAATATAGCTGCTCTTTAGGTGACATCTGTAATTTCTGGGAGGGCTAGAGTTGAATCATTCAACAGGAATTGCACCTGAGTTAATGTCTCAGCCTTGTCTGTTAGGGAGCTAGTATGGGTTTCAGCAAACCCTATGCAGAGACTTAGAAGTGGAGAGTTCAGATCCTATCCTCGGCCTTTCTGTAATGGTCCATCCCTATTCAGGAAGATACTGAAGATATTTTTAAGCCTGAGAACAGAATGATTTGCTGAGTGTTAATGACTCAAAGTCCATTTATATTCAATTCACCTTAAGATACTAGCTGTTAATTCTAGCTGAGCTTCCAGATGGTTTCATCGTGATAAAACTGCCATTCAGCAAAGTACTCCGACTCCAATAGCATTTAAAAGTGTGTCTCTTGCACGTAAGCATACGCACAAAAAGTTTCCACTGAACTAGAGCTATAAACCTGACACAGTTACTCTCTTTAGCATCACTGCCAGCTGCATACTGTGTTTTCAGAAACTAGCACCGTTTCACTAGCTGACATAACTAATAACATGGTAAAAACAAAGACCTATTGTCCAGCCTCTCTCTTGCAGACCTGGACATCTCGCTGCCTTATGAAATTCTATGCTTCTGTTGCTGCTTCAGTTGTCTCCCCGAAAGGCGATGAAACTGTGGAAAGGATAGAGAAGAGAGTGTTGGACTCCAACCCTGTCATGGAAGCATTTGGTAAATGAGGCTTTTTTGACAGCAAAAAGAAGTAGTGGCCACTGTGGGAATTTTCTTTGTTAATGCACAAGTCTAAGCTAGCTCTTGGTCCTCTCCTTAAAAGAGAAACTCTTCAAATACTGGAGCTATGTACAAATCACCCTTAGTATCTGTATGTCCTACATGGAAGGGTAAAACCGCTCTGATTATTCTGTATCTGTGACTGGCAATTTCACAGGAAATGCATGTACCCTGCGGAATAACAACAGTAGCCGTTTTGGAAAATATATCCAGCTTCAGTTAGACAGGTAATAATTACTGTGTAAAAACCCTATCTATTGTCTTGTTCCTTTACATCTTTACAAGCCTCTTTCTGAAGTCTGCCATAGAATGTTTTATCTGTCTTTAGAACATATTTCGGTTTGCTGGCAGCTTACATTATTATTATTCCTTTTTTTTTCCCCTGCAAAGCTCTCACCCTGATTCTAAAAGAGAGCAAAGGAAAAACAGAGATGCAGTTAAGAACTCTCAATAAAATATTATATTAAGCTTGCACAAAACTGAAGGTGAACTGCAAGGCATTCATCGTCAGTCGATATTGTAACAACACAACACCTATCGGATTCTGTGAGGAAGTTTTGTTGAAATCTTTGCGCTTTTTTCCCCCCTCTAGATTCCACCATTTGAGTAGCGCTTCCATTCAGACTTTCCTTTTGGAGAAGACCAGAGTTGCCTATCAGGCCCCCAATGAAAGAAACTTTCACATTTTTTATCAGGTTTGCCTTCAGTTAATTTTGCTAGATATTTCTGACAAACAGTGGGGATGAAATCACCAGATTTAGCATAGTTGCAGCTTTTAATATTTAACAGTTTTCCTGTCTGCCATGCTTCCAAATTAAATCGTGCTTCCAGTATGTTATTCTTCATTGTCTGTGAGCTGTAAATACTGAAGGCAGAATTCGGTCGTTACCTTGTTTTCTGTCTCCAGATCACAAAAGGTGCTACTGCAGAGGAGAGGCTGGAATGGAACCTTCCAGAAGGGGCTGACTACCGCTGGCTGCCAAATTCTGAAAGAAGCTTAGATGGTAAAGATTGGTTTCACAGACTATCCATTAATAATGGCTGTAACTTTAAAGGAAGGCAGGCAAAAATGTGTCTGTCCTATTAAATCCCATGACCCAGGTTGGTCAGCCAACAGCAGACATTCTGCAAAGCCACCTGCATGAATGCGATTGTTTTTAAGTTTCAGTTTGCACTATTAAGAGTTTTCACCTGGCTTAAAACAGAGGTTTCTGGCCTAGCGAATTTGCATCTCTCTGTGGCTATGTTTAGAAACTGTCTCGTCTTTGGATGTGCTTCAGCGACCTGCTGCCTAACTTCAGAGCCCCACGGAGTCAGTATTAAGTCAGTGACTTGGTTCTCCAGCTTGCCCTCTGGGATTTACCAAAAGAGCATCTGGCTTCCTTGATCTCCTTTGACAATTCTAGCTAAATTGGTTGTGGTGTGGAGCGTTCTGCTTGCTGGTGTTCGTCTGCATGGCTTTCTTTTAAACAGCACTTGTTTGGCTTTTCAGAGGACTGCTTCGAGGTGACCAGAGATGCAATGTTTCACTTGGGCATTGACCGCTCCACGCAGAACAACATTTTCAAGGTCAGGTACAAAGCACGGTCACCACGAGGCTGCTAATGATGTCTGGAATGCCTTTTTAGTGTGGGGTGTCTGCAGAAGTAAACCTGTATCAATGTACAGAGCATGGGTTATTTGGTACTCCTGACTGGAGGGCTTGCAGCTACACATTAGGTTGCACAGCTAAATATTAGATCTCAACTAAAAGCCTGCACCTGTGAACTTTAGTTTTCCTTCAGTAATTGCAGGATTAGGAATTAACATAGAAGCTTGGAATCTACTTGCTTTTCTTTTGTGCAGAAATATTTTGACTGTTCATGTGGCTAAGGCAAGGCTAAGAGGACACAGCCTTGGAGGGGAGCTCTGTTTTAGAAAACTCAGTGATTGATGATATTTCAGGTATTGTCAGGCCTTCTCCACCTTGGGAACATTCAGTTCTGTAATCCAGCAGATGAATCTCAGCCTTGTGAACTAGAAGACAAAACCAAAGGTAAGGCAACAAGCATGCTGTGCTCCAGAGAGTCTTGTTATCTTTGTGCAGGTGCCTAATGGAAAGGATTACTACGCTCTTCTGCTTGATAAGAGACAATCAAGGTCATGAGCAAACCAAAATTTAAATGTGTTTTTGTTCGGTACCTCACGGTTTCAAAGTATTGAACAAACAAAAACCTAATGCTCCCCTGCACCAAGAGATAATATCCTTCCATTACAGGTCAAGGCAACTGCAACATTAGACAGGCGTTTCAGAAGGATTATTGGCAGAACTGTTACTCTTGATTGTAATCTTTGCTGACATCACAAGACTTCCAGAAATCTGACCCAGGGTGGAGAGCAGGGCTTTTAAAATGAAAGCTTTGAAGTTTTCATGATAAAGGCTAAAACTTAGTAACAGCAAATCTGTTGAAGTGCAGCATGGAACACAGGTTGTTCTGCATGTCTTTGGGAGGCTTGTGGATCTAGTTTTTCTTCAGAACTAAAACATGGTCCTGAACAGGGAAGTTTCCTACTATTGTTTCACGTGCTCTGAATTCACACTACTTAATATTCAAACATACAGCTCAGGTTAGCAAGATCTTAAGTGCTTAGTTAGCAAATATTCGTTCTTCTACATTTCCTTACTATCCGCAAAATCCCTGGTTTTTTTTCTGGTCATAACTGTTTGATTTGTCTATCTGGATTTAGAGGTCTTTGCTCAAAAAAGGTAAAAACGTAGCAAAGACATCCCTAGAGAGTACTATCTAAAATGCCTACTTCAGCATGGCAAACTTCAGACTTTTTTGGTATTGTTGTTTCATTTTAAACAGAGTACCTAGAATTCTAGGGGTACTGTACATCCAAGTTAAGAGCCTGGTCTTGCAAAACTTTCTCCCGAGTTTGGGTAGAGATCCAAAACCCGTATTTAAGTTGGCGAGTTGACGGAAGTGTCATTTTTCTATACTGCCTCTAGACCTTTCATAACTTTAAAAGGGCTGCATTCATTTGACACTCCAGACAACCTTGCAATGGTTTTTTTCCTCACCAAGATTTTGTGAAGACCGCTGGAGATTTGCTGAAGATACCTGTTGAGGAACTACTGGAATCATTAAGAATTCGAACAATAACTGCTGGAAAACAACAAGTCTTCAAGAAGCCATGCTCCAGAGCTGAATGTGAGACTAGGAGGGACTGCCTTGCCAAAGTGATCTATGCTAAGTAAGGACACACAGGCCAGGCTGCTGTGCTAATCCATATAACTCTTGTGAGGGAATAGGGAGGCCAGAGAGATTTACTTTCCCTGGCTTTCTGCTTGCACTCAGTAACAGTGTAACCCTCCCTTCCCCTCTCCACACACCCTTCATTCCCTTGTAGATGCTGACATAGCTGCAGTATCTAGTAGAGAGATCTTCAGAGAACTGCTGTTTCATGTCAGCAGGCAGCGTGTCATAATTTTTTGTTTCTTCTTCATCTGATACTGGTATAAACAGCAGTAAAAGAACACTACTCCGATTGCTGTAAGCAAGCACTTTCCAACTAATCCAGTTGTCGTTGTCTGCAGGTTGTTTGAATGGCTCGTTTTGGTCATAAATGAAAGCATCCATGCAGATCCATCAGTGTGGACCAGCTTCATAGGTATGGTCATTCAACCCTGGTGTAACTGAGTAACCGTATGTCCTTCCAGCTACTGGTAGAGCAAAGTGCACTGTCTTCCCACATTCCTTCTAGGTTTGTTGGATGTTTACGGTTTTGAAGCCTTCCCTGAAAACAACTTGGAACAGCTTTGTATTAACTATGCCAATGAGAAACTGCAGCAGCACTTTGTAGCACACTATCTGAAGGCACAACAGGTAATACCCCACTAAGATCAAATGTTAAATATCTGATTTTAAAACAGCATCTTTTGTCTCTTTAATTGTATTTCTGTGCCTCTGGTCAGATTACAGCTTTCAGTCGAGTAAGTAATGCCACAGAAATCAGTAGGATGTGAGTAAAAATTGCTTTTTTAAAGAGGAGCGTGTGGGGCAGTTGGTGGAATGAGACGGCTTTCTCTCTTGGCTACTGGAAACCTGTTCCCTGTTATACAGCTCCATTGGCTCTGCGGCCTGTTAAACTGTTTGCTTTCCCGCAAAGAGCTGAACATTTAAAACTAAATTCTTGAGGTTAAGTGTAGCCTAAATTGAGATTCTCTTGGAAGCTGCTGCTTATAACCATGTTAATTCTCTTCATCAAGCATAAAGTACCTAAATGGGTGGGGAGCTTCTAGACCTGAACTTAGTGCGAAGGCAGAGAGTCCAACAGAACCTTGTAACCCGAACATCAACAGCACGTGGTACCTGGTGGAGGCCTTCTGCCGCAGGAGAACAGCTTCATAAACCCAGCTGTCATGCCGGTACCTTTAAAGACAAAAACACACTGCGCATCAGCTTTTATTTCTGGATGAGGAGGTACACGAGTTGTGTTGTTAGACACAGGTAGAGAAGATATTTGCACCATGCTAAATACATTGCAGTCACCTGCCTAACTGGTCACACACTGCTAATTCCAGTTCTCATCTGAGTGCTCTGAAAGCTACAGAGTCCCTGCCAGGCCTGGGCAGCTCCTCTAATAGATGTACTTCAGTCTTTGTTGAATTCCTCCACAACACGTATGTTACCACAATGCTCCTTGCCATTAACTGGAATTGGGGAAATTATTTTCTTTATGGCACCAACTTCTGAATTATGGCATAGTTTTATCAGTTTATTCAGGAGACAAGTAGATCCTGAACCATAATTTGTGCTTTCATATGCCCAGCGGTTTTTCTCCTGCCTGCCCTCGTCAGTGTGCCAGGGGTTAATGGTCAGCGAAGATGGAAACCAAGTTCAAGTACACAATTACTTTCCTTGAATCAGATTCATGACCTCTGTTTATAGTATCCCTCCCAATCACTGCCTGCCCTCTTACCTCCCTTGATCTGGCTGTGTCCCAAACCACTTAAGTGCCATTAGTGGCTGTGCTGAGCAAGCTCTTGGCAGGAGACTTTTAAAATAACTGGCCAGAGCTTGTCCTTGTTAAACACTCCTGACAGTTTGTTCTGTAATTCAGCAAAAACGTGGTACGAATGATTTTAACCAATACCTTTCTCCACTTCCTTTTGGATCAGGCATTGTTTTAAATGGAGCCCAGTTATAAAATCTGGCACACAATGGTTGATTTAGGGCTGTGTCCCAGTCTACGGAAGGAGTTCTGTGTGTTCCCTTCCCTTCAGGGCAAAACTCAGCACAGCCAGGAGAGGCTTAGTGTGACTGTGGACTCTGTTTACGCTGTAAAGCAGCCTTGCAGCTCTCTCTGATAAATCTGTGAGGGTCGCAAAAACTTAAGCAAATTGTTCCAGCGGGATCTGCTGCTACGTACTCAAAAGCTACCTGGAGTAGAATATCCTCGTTTGGTTTTGTTTGGTTTTTTTTTCCCCCTCAGGATTGCCACTGAACATGAGCTGAGCTTCGGATGAGCAGGCTGAGCCTGGGATTAACTTGTTAAACAGTTAACTGCACCAAACTGCAGAAAGGCAATACAGTTACGTGAGCTCTAGTGCCCTCTGCTGCAGAATAACCGGTTTCTCTCTTACTTCAGGAAGAATACGCAGCTGAAGGCCTACAGTGGTCTTTCATAAACTACCAGGATAACCAGAACTGCCTTGATCTGATAGAGGGTAATCCTCTCAGCATTTTTTCTTTGCTGAATGAGGTAAGTGTGGATCTAAACCCCTACTGTTTTTGGCCTAGCTGCCTGCCTTCTGTCCCGTGTCACCAAAGAAAACCTGAACACTAAATTAGTAGGAAACTTGTCAGCTATAAAATTTCTGCAGAGCTTGTTCTCCAGAACAGTCGTGACACTGCTTCTCCCTACTCTGACTTGTCTTTTTTCCTCTGATCCTGGATGCTCTGATTCAAATATGAAGCCTCAATTACATTTTTTTGTTGTGGGTTCCCTCCCCGCCCCCCCCCGCCCCGGCCCAGTATTTCAGGGCTTGCATATTGAAAGCAACTCTAAAAATAAAATGGCTATGATTTTAATTTAAAGTGTTTTAGCTTTTAAAGACAGTTATTTTGACAAATAAGAGACGCTGCAATTTTGTCTCGTTTGCTGTGCAGGAGTGTCGTCTGAACAGATCCTCTAACACTGACCTGTTTCAAACTCGGATTGAGAAAGCCTTGTCTAATAATCAATGTTTAAGTCGAAACAAGTTTAGTAAGAAGCCTAACTTTATTATTTCACATTATGCTGGCAAAGTCTGCTATCAGCTGGCAGCAATGGTGGAGAAAAATAAGGTAGGTGTTTTCAGAAAGAGCCCTTTAAAAACAAATAAACAATCTTACAGACCAAAAGCAATTTAAATCTAAGCACCGCTAACAAGTATATCCAGTGATGCTTACTGGATGTACATACCTTGCTCCAAATACATCCTTTAGGCCATGTAAAACCGGGTAATGTTCTTGGTCTGACTTTCAGTGAACCATCACTGGCACAAGCAAACGCTTTGTTAGCAGACCTTTCAGCTGAGGATTAAGTGGACCACGTATCACCAAATCAGGGTTTCTTCCATTCCTGAGACAATGCAGAAGTGTTAATGGCATCAGGGCATTTCTGTAACCATAAATATAGCACTTCATTTCCCAGAAAGATTCAGATAAGTTTATGAGAAACAAGAACAGGGACTCGACTACTGAAAGTTCTGAAGTACCAGGAAACCCAAGTTTTGGCCTCATTATGCCATCAGGGATTAAGTGAAGTACCCTGCAGATACGAGGGACCCTTGTCAGTTCTGACATCGCCAGCAGTTACGGCAAGTGGTATCAGGTGATGCAATAAAAATACCATCTCTTAATTAAAAGGAAGACTTTCTAGGAGACTTTCTAACATCTACTGCAGACTGTCCTACAGCGATTAAACTAGTCCTGAGACTTGTAGCTCACTGAAGTTGTATAACTAGAACAATGTTAGCAGCAGTCGTACATTTGACCAGATTTGCTAAATGTTCAGCCATTGTTTTCTGTTCCTGAATCTGACTATGAATGAACATACGTAGTCAGATTTGAAACTACAGCTGTGGTTAAATCAAAGTTGACATCAGAAATACTATTCCATCTATATATGTAGAATTTTTAGTCATTTTCAAAGGTGGCAGGTTTCTGCCCAAGTCCAAATACTAATGAGTCATGTTTATGTTTGCAGGACCCCATTCCACCAGAGCTGGTCCATGTTTTGCAGAATTCTAAGGATGCTTTGCTTCAAAAATTATTTCCTGTGACAGAAAGGAACCAAAATAACATCAAAACCCAGAACAGAGCAGCTGTTGTTACAGTGGTATCAAAGTTCAAGGTACATCCTATTCAAGTTTCTGCTTCCTACTGCTATCTTCATAACTAGATGAGAAAACAGTACAGTTGGACCAAGATCAGTAAATGTTATTAAAATGAAACCGCTATAAAGCAGAAATAGCTTCAGACTCCTGAGATTCTCTGGGTTTTAACTCTGATTTTACTTTTTCCTTTAACAGTTGGGCATCTGCCTTTGTGAGGCTTCTTCCTACCTGTTCCTTTTGAGGGGTTAGCTTCAACTGATGGCCCTGCTATAATTTTGGAAACTTTCTGAATTTACCATCAACAATTTCACAAAAGCATCCGTAGAGTGGATTTTTTGCTCAAGCTGTGTGTAAAGCCATCCTTGCAAAAAACAGCTTCGTTGTTTTTATAGAAGACCACGGATCAGCTAACTACCTGTGCAGGCGGAGTCCCTAATTAAACCTGTATTTGTTTTCTACAGGGTTCACTTGAACATCTCATGCAGATTTTGAATAGCACCACACCGCATTACATCCGATGCATCAAGCCTAACGCTGACTGCAAGGCAATGACTTTTAAAAGAGAAGAGGTAACTTTTCAAAAGCCTTTCCTCACTGAGTCAGAGAAGCTTCTTAGAGACATCGTGCAGGGCTTTACGTTGGGTCTCTTCTGACCTTGAGTAACTTGCAAAGCTCTTTTCAACAGCACATTGTGAAATACCTTTTCATCATTTGGAGCTTCCAAGGTAAACATCCTTTCAGAATCACTGATGATGCTTGTCTAAAACGGAGCTAGTAAGCACAGCAGCTCTTCCAGATGCAGCTTACTTGTTGCTGTACAAGAAGTTCTCTTACCAGAGCGTTCCTGGGTTATTTGGGGTGCTACCATCCCAGCCCTCAAAACAGATAAAGGTGTTCGGACTGCTCAGCAGTCCCCGTCACACAGATATCTTCATGGTGAATGCCCACAACAAAACTTTGCTTGCTCCTGGAGTCTAGTCTAGGACAAGATAGATGAAGATCAGCCGACAAGCATGTCTTTGGGCCCAGAGCAGCAGATACGAAAGCTGTAACCAGAGAACCTCATCTGACATAAAAAGAAGCAGCTGGAGTAGTGCTGCATTCATTTTAAACACTCGGAGAATGTGCTGATTGCATACAAGTAGTATTAAAATACCAACACTGGGTTTTCGTATTCTGCTGCACTCGGTCAGCGCAGGGCACGTGGATACGACGACAGAGAGCACGCGAGGACTGTCCCTCTGTGTTAGCACAGCCTTGACCCTACTCTGCGTGTTACTCAAAGCCGTAGCTCGGTAGCTGCATAATCCCCTTCTCCGCCCTCTCCATTCGCTCCCCAGCTGCCAGCGTGGTGGTGCACACCCGGCAAGCCCTGGCGTGCTCGCTGAGCTGAGCTGCATGTGGCTTGGGTCCAGCACACCCAGTACAGACCTTAGCAGCAGCTTCCACAAAGACAGTGGTTACCTAAACCGTCTCAATTTATGGCTCAGGTTCTCAGCCAGCTTCAGGCGTGTGGAATAGTCGAAGCCATCACCATCAGTGCAGCGGGCTTCCCGATAAGGTAAGTCTGGACTTCCTGAGCAACGTCTTCCGTAATCCATTTCTGTAGCAATTAGTGGCATATTAGTCATTCAGAAGAGCTTGTAAGAAGGAAATCCAAGTATTTTCCAGTCTGTTTCAGACCACAAAACTAGTGATTCTTTCAAAGCTGTCTGAAGAGTTCTGCTCGCTGCTTTGTTTTTAAGCTTATTTGAGCTCCTCTCTTTCATGTCTTGGAGACAAAAAATACGTGTTACAAATCCGGACGGTTGTTCTGCATTTTGGGTAATAAAAGTCTGCTCGTTCAGCAAGTCCAAAAGCGCAGTAACAGCACAAGCAGCAGTGGTAGCAAAACTTGCATTTGAGACAATGGGATTCTTAAAAATACAGCAAAACCTAACCAAGTCTAGATGTATCTGTAACACACCCCTGGTCCGAGAGCTCACTGTACCTTTCCACTCCGAGAAGCTGGGGAAGAAGAGCTGTTTTGATGTGGACTATCAGGTACTAAAACTTTCTAATTCAATGCGGCTTCACAGTAACATTTTCAGCAATTGAAATTAAATTATAAAGGGCATTCATCTAACTGCACTCATCCTGAAGCTGAGCATCTCACCGCAGCCAGTCACCTTGCTGGGCTTTCTTGACCACCTTTAGAGGCTGGTGGGAACAAGGCCTGAGCTAGTCACGTTTCTGACAGCTCAATATTGAGGGGGTGAAGCCCACTGTTACCACAAACAAGCACAATTCCTGCCCAGTCTGTTATTGTTATTATTCCTGCCACCATCTGTTACTGGGCAATGGGCAGTCTCCTGGATTTCTTCAGAAGGCCTGTATTTTCTTGCATGTTGGTGACAACATTAGGCACTAGTCTATTTGCATTCTACGCACTGGATCTTTGAAGCCATTCTGCAATTTTTCCCCCTCAAAGGGTATGTTATTTACCATATAGTAAATGATACTTGCCTAGAATTAACTGTACATTTGTTTGTCAGGATCCCTTTCCACAGTTTCACTGAGCGCTACGAAATACTGAGAAAATCATGTGGGTCCAATAAAAACAGAGCGTGTGATAAAAGCAAGAAAAAAGGTATGTTCCTTTAGATAATCCCTCTGCTATCAAGTAAAATTATCACTGCACCAATCTGATACCGCATAGATCAGATACAGTTACTGTATTCAGCACTAGGGACACCACTATTTTCAAAATCTTTTTCTAATCTATCACCAGCGTGAGGTTCTAATTTGCCTAATGCTTACAACAGGGTCTTTAGAAGTGCAAATTTTTCACCTCATTGCTCTTTTTCTGTGTTGCTCTTGGGTAGAGCAGTTACAGTTATGATGGTGTTTGGGGTTCCCCCCCCAATATAATTTGATTTAGAGTTGGTTCTTGAGTAGACTTGAAAACCACTTACCTGTTTGCTTATATTCCTTCTCCTTCCTTCCTTTTTTTCCCCACCTTGTTTTCTTGCCGAACACACTGACCTTCTAGCTTACCTGGATTCTGCTGCTTCTACCTTTTGCAAACTTCTGAATGCGATTCTTTTTTCTAAGCAAGAGCGAGGATGGACTTTAAAAAAGACAATCCAGTCTACAAGATAACATCTTTGATATGAGCCCCTGAAAGACGGACCTAATCAGGTGGTTACATTTAATACTGAAAGCTACTGCAACCCCCTTCTCTCTCCCCGATTAATCCCATCTTCACCCAGTAGGTCTGTTCAGTAACCAGTAGATGTGGGAAGCAAGACCAGTAAGTACCAGGCTATGTCGGATAAGTAAAATGGCTGGAAATCTATTCACCTTGCGGAAATGGAATGAAGTAACAAAGTACAGGCTGGAAAATTACTTACACACCCTATCTTTCTCCCTCAATTATAAACCCATTAGCTGAAATGCCCGATTGTGATAGGTTACTAGTCCTTTTTATCTTTAGCGGGTAATAAGCTGCAAACAAAGCAAAACAATTTCCTAAACACGGGGCTAAGCTTTTGGTTCCCTTATCAGCCCAGGCCCATGAACACCATCATAGTCACCAGATGTCTTCCTGTAGGCAAGAATTGCTTGTGTTTGTTTTCAGTACCTTAAAATGCTCTCATCTTCTTAGAACTATTTATAGCAGAAAAGCAAACAGTATCCAGGATGGAAAGATACAGACCATCAAGTTCCGGCATTGGGCATGCAGAAACTCATGCAGCATTGCCTTGAACACCACAATCTCTTTCAAGGACAGGTCTGAATTAAGTCTACCTCTACTTCCAAATAGATTAATCTGGCTAACCTGTTTGTCTCAATGTAAAAAATTGTGTACTATGTCCCAGAAATGGGTTTAATAACCTCTTACTGCTGCAATAAACTCCTGCTTAGTACATGTCCCTGTAGCTGCTTCTGACGCCCTGTGAAAGCTGTAGAATTGTGTAGAAATCGTTTTCTGTTCCTGCATCTTTGCGGAACATTAAGGCTACGAGTCTAATTCCTTGCTTTTTGTTCACTGTTCCCAACAGCTTTTGAGTTTTGGGTATTTCATCAGATTTTCTTAGGACTGAGCTGCTCAAGTCTATTCTTAATTGCATTGCTGTTGCTTTCTGGTGTTTCCATGTAGGATGCTTTAAACAATGTGAGAACAGCCGAGCCCTCCGTATGTCTGTTTCATTGTCTAGATCTACCCAAAATGACATTCGTTACCTGTGGATAGATTATAATAGAAGTGATCAAGGCAGCACCCAAACTACATCCTAGTTAAAACACACCCCGCTGGTTTTCTAGTTGCTAGCGCATGGCGAAATCTATGCCATCACATTTTGCCCTTAAACACAGCTAGGTAGAGTGATGTCTCGGCCATCACCGCCTCCCCTCTTGTTCTAGGTGTATCCCCTGCTAAACGGCCAAGAAGTCTCAGTGTAAAGACAATTACTTGGTCCTGATTTCCAAGTTTTGCAGTACCTTCTCTTCAATGCTTCCTTTGCAGGCGAGACCCCAGCGGCGGGTGATGACAAAGCATCACGTTCTGTTGTCTTTGAGATCCTCCAGAACGTTGTTACGGGACAAGCTACTGCTGAGCAAACAGGGAACAGAGCAGAAAACACTTCAGTGTACTGCGGCAAAACCAAAGTATTTCTGGCTAATTCTGTGGTAAGAGTGCTATTTCCTTGGTGAACAGTTCTGGAGCGTACTTGCATAACGGGGATTCTGGCACAGGTTATCGTCATGGTTTAGGTAGGCCATGCCACTATGACCAGAATTTGGCCTTTTTCTTCAAATTACTGAACTAAATCAGACATCCATCAGAATCGAAATATCAGAAGCACTTTTGTTTAACGGCGTCCTTGTTGCTAACGGACAGGGATCTGCACTTAGGTCTAGCATTGTCAGTATCGTTCCAGTAAAGATCACAGCTTTCCTTAGCTTCAGCTGACAGACGTGGCTACGCTGGCAGGCCTAAGCAGCTTCTTTGTCAAAGAGATGAAGGAGACGAAGGCACTTTTGCAAAGCTTGCATACCGGAGGATGCAGCCACAGAAGAACCCCCTTCAATGGAGCTAGTTTTAAGCCAGCTGCTACTGTGACTTTGGGACTGTCCACTTTTTCCCCCCACAACACTCTTTTCCCCTGCAGATACTTACCTTTTCATTTTACGTGTTATCTAATAAGCACTAATGAAGTGCTCTCACTTCCAAAACCTAATCCAGCGGTCTCAGGACACTGAGATGTGCATGTGGTTTTCTCACAAACACCAAGAGACTGTAGAAGAGGGAAGAGTTGTGAACACGAGTCCGTCCCCGAGTATTAACTGCAGGTTCGTATCCCCAATGCAGCTGGAGCAACTTGAAGCTAGAAGAACAGAGGTGTTAAATGAGAAAGCAATTTGCATTCAGTGTTGCTGGAGAAGATTTAAACAGAAGAAACTAGCGAAGGAGAGATGGTCTGCAACTGTCATCCAAGCAGGTAATTTGATAAGGGCGTGGCTGAACACAATACAGTATTTCCAGTTACACTGGATGTTTAAAGTGGCAGGAGTGGTTATGTTAACTGAACAAGGAGAAGGCTTAAGTGCCATCTCTCTCACATCATTGTGTGCGAGAGCTTCTGAGATTCTCTGTACTCAGATTTCTTCTAATTAAATCTTCAGCTATTCGTTCCTGGTTAGCCAAGAATCGCTTCCAAAGGATGCGCAGGGCTGCTAATGTTATTAAGCGTGGCTGGAGAAAATGGAAAGTAAGTATGTTGGTACAGAAAAGCATTGAAATTGAGTGACTGAGGCTTTTTAGTGCTGGAGAAAGAATCTACCTGTCAAGTAAGTGTACAAAACCAGTGCTGTCGGTTCTCCAGAAAACTCTTCTCAAGCTGGAGATGATGATGGACGCCGTTCTTGTACAGCTGCTTCTACAGGGCAGCAGCGTAGAGACTGCCGAATAAATTTGTTCCTTACCTTCATAAAATGAGAACACGTCCCAAAGGGCGTCCTATCCTTTAAGATGCCCTTTTTTAGGCTCTTAGTTTTGCAGTTTTAAATTTTGTTCAAGATGTCTGAGAATCTTGTTCAAGAATACTGTTCTGCGTCTCTTTGTCAGGCAAAAATGGCTGCGTTAGCAGCAGCAGAACTGGATGGGGGGGAAGAAAAGGCATTCTTCTCAGTTCCTGGAGCTACGGCGATCTTGGCCAAACCACCCTGCTCTTTGGAAACAACTTGGCCTCTGCATGCAATAATTCAGTTCTGGCCTCTTGGCCTCGTCCTGGCTGCTGCACCTGTTACTGTCGCGGGACTTCGGAGAGACCTGTCCCTGCTGGCATGCCTCAGAGTCCTTCAGGGAAGCGACTGCTACAAGGTGGAAAGCTGTTTCTTTGGCTGTGGCATCACTTCCATTAGAGCTCTCCCACAGGTAACAAACCTCACACGCTCAAGTCAGCAGCACAGCTAAGCTGCCGTGAGTTCAGGAACCTGAACTCTGCTATCGAGCAGAGCAACTATGAAGTCTGCTCTCAAGCTGCAGTCTTCCTTTTTCCGCTGGCTTAGATACGCAAGGATGACCTGACATCAACAGGTCAAGCTAGACACAGGGCTGAGTTGAGACTTTCAGCTAAGCATGAAAACTCTTGTTAATCTCTGTCATAGGAACAAACTGATCAAAGCTCTGCTTCAGAAGTGGAGAGCAGAGGATTCTAACATGGGCTCTGCTGTTACGTACTACGTGTTTTTTCTGCTTAGGGGATTCAAGCTGCACACGTGAAAAAGCACCCACTGGGCGTATTAACAATATCCCAGTAATTCTGTGTTAACTGCATTGTGCAGACAACTGCACAGACTAATTTCCATAGAGGATTTTCAGGGCAGAAAGTGGGGAGCAGCCCTCAAGTACTTCATCTCCTACGCACATGCAGAACAGTCACAGACACCATTTACTACAAACAAGCCACAACCCACACTGGCTGCTCTCGGAAACTGCACTCCGGTTACAAATCACCTTGTGCCTGTGCTTGGGGGTTTTGTTGATAAATTTTTGAGGCTGCAGAAAATTATGTGTGCAAGCATGCAGCCTTTGGCTGGTCACAATTACTACAACTAGGAAGAAGCAGTACCAAGTTCAGTACCGACTAAATACTCCAATCTTCAGAGTTAGTAAGCTAATTTCAGTTCAAATTACGGTACTGATACTCTCTGTAGTAATCATTTCTCTTAAATCCATTTGTACTAGGACTCCTTTGGAGTTCTTCCTCTATCCTCACTCATATTCACTAGTTGCTTATATACTAAAGCACTACTTAGTCTGACTAGCAAAATTAGCTCAAAATCTGGCAAAAATATCAACTGACCTCTCCACCTCGTTTTCTTGTAGGGCTCTATCAAGTTTCACTGTAAGAAGTCTCCCCTGCAGTACGCAAATGTCAGCCCCCATACGGATACCTATTCCATCACTGGATTTAACCAGATTTTATTGGAGAGAAAAAAACTCCTTCCAACATAGGTTCTGGCCATCTGCATATACCATACCTGTTCCTTCAGGGAAGGACTGCCTGCAAGCTGCTGCCTTCAAATGACTCAATGTCCGTATCTGCTGCTACCTCAGAGCTTCCTGTATTGATGCATTGTACATAGAATATACTTCAAATTTAGAACGCAGGTGGGGGCATTCCTCCTCTCACACACATCCACATAACAGAGTAAACATCAGTACTATGAGAATACTCAATATAATTAAAATAGATCAAGTGCTTTAAGCAATATATACTTGAACCGAACACTTCTGACACTACGTGGAAGAAGCAAGAGGCTAGTAACAAGAAAGCAAGCAAGGCAAACATTTCTGATCGGTGCTGGATTCTGTTGGGACGTACAACTACAGCTATTTGGACTGACCACACAAGCGTTCAGTAACGTAACACAACTTCAGACTGTGACTGAGGAAGTGAGTAGCAGTCAGCTGTAACAGCAAGGGCAGATGTCTCAGAGAAAAGCGAGACTGGACTCTTGCTTTTTATCTATACAACCAGAACATACGTACTCTCACAACCGCCGTGCGTTTCCAGCACTCCCTAGTCAATGGCATTACCTCTGCCAAGGTTCTCACCAGAGGCGCTCCATACCGTCTCTGCTGCTCGTACGGGTCTTGGAAGTGCTTGCCTCTTCTGTGTATGCCGCTTTTCAATAAACGGTTAAATACCTTGTAAAGGCGTCTGACCATCCGCAACACGGTTTAGTTAACAAAAAACATTTCAGATTGGTTTGTGGATTAAAATAAATGCAAATATATTTAATATTGTCACTGGGAAGCAACGTTTCCCATGGTTGACAGTATTTCTGTACCAACAGAAAGCAAGTCCACAGAACATCAAGTTTAATTCCTACTATCTAGAAATCTGTCCAACACTATTGTCATGGTTTATCAACTCTAAACTGAAAATTAAGAGCACTGACATCCATGAGCGAAGTGCGACCAAGCCTGCAGGAAACGCACAGTGTGGTGCTGTCAGAGGGAAAAAAAATCTCAAGGAAAGAAAATCGTTCCCAAAGTAGCTCACTCGGGAAGAATATTCTCCTTCTCTGGAGGTTCGACAATTCTCAAACAGCAGTCTGCAAACTCAACAAATAACGGCTCCTGCATATACTTTTTCATGAGGGAGCTTTTATCTTCTGCTTGATCGACTGCCAGCAGTAGCTGCCTGAGATGTGGGTTCAGAAGCAAGCTTCTTAGTTCTTCTGATTCCCCTTTAAAAAAAAAAAAAAAAAAAAAAGATTAACAGCACTCGTCCAGAGGTTAAGACCACCCTTATTTTGCAAAGAAACTTCCAAAGAAACACGGTGAAAGGCCAAGTGTCTGACATTTAAATCTTTAAGGCCTTGCAAGGAGGTGCACGACTGGGGTAAACTGCCGTGCTCCGTGAAGGACTCGGGGGGGTGTTGCTAGTGCCTCTGCTGGCTCTGCTGAAGGCCGGCCACCGCCCCCACCACTTCTGACTGCTCAAGATTACCTAAAAGCTTGAGTTTCTGCAGCGGGACGCGGTCCTGCTCGTCATCTTCTGTCAGAATGTCCTCCACCGACCAGGGGCTGTCTGCGGGCGCGGAAAGCAGAGATGCCGGGGGGCCGAGGACGCCTCCGCGCCCTCCCAGCCCGCCCGTCCCCCCTACCTGCGTGCTGCCCGGCGCGGTTCGGCCCGCCGGGGAACGGCTGGCCGGCCGCCGGCCGCTCCCGCTCCGCCTCCCGCTTCGGCTCCGGCGTGCATCGCTCTGCGGGGGGCAGAAGGCGTTAGCAGCGCTGCGGCCCGCCCGGTCCCCTCCCCGGCCCACCGCTCACTCACCCTTGTGGGTCCTGCAGCACGGCACGGAGCAGCTGCGGGGCGAGAACCGCCGTTAGAGGCGCCGGTAAGGGCGGGAGGCGGCCCCGCGGCCAGCGGCCGCCGCCCCCCTCACCCACAGGCCGCCGCTCCCCGCTCCCCTCACCCAGCGGCCGCCCCCCGTTTCCCCCGCCCGGCCCGGCGCTCACTAGGCGGCGGCGCAGCGCGGGCAGCGGTACTTGGCCGCCCCGGCCGCCCCGCAGACGCCGCAAGGCCTCGGTCCCCGCATGGCGCCTGCTCCTGCGCCACTTCCGGCCAGCGGAGCGCCAGGCGCCTTCCGCCCAGGCTCGTTAGTCTACCGCCGAGCGCTTTCCACCCAGGCTCGCTAGTCTACCGCCGAGCGGCGGGCCGGGTCGAGCGCCACCCCGCCCGCCCCAGGGCCCGGGGTTATTTTATACACACACACACACACACACACACAGATATATATATCTCTCTCCTCTCGAGGGGGTTCTGGCTGGATTCCAGCTGTCACCTTTGTTTTTGAAATGACAATCCCTGTGATAGGCAGTGATGCGTTAAATAGGCCGGTGGTTACGTACCACCTTGCCAATGTCAACACGGAGACGAAGAGAAATCAGACCGCGTAATAAAAAGCGCGTAATAAAACCACCCCCAGGTTGATCTTTACCACCTGCCCCGTGGTAAGGTTGGGCTGAATCTCCTGTTACGAAGTTTTGGTGGAAGTAACATTCAGTAGGAGACAGATGTTCCGTTTCTAGCCAAAGGCTCCCTGGGGCTGGCCGTGGCCGGGCTAATGGCAAACACTCACAGAAGGGCAGTGTTCCGGGGAAAAAAAATGGAGCCAGATTTATCTTGCCCGAGTTACTTTATCCACTTAAATAATTCATTTTAGTTATGTATCATTTAATGCCATCCGTTTCCTTAAATGCCTGAATTTTAATTCAGACAAAAGAAATGCCCCCAGCGTTCTTCGACGTGAAGCAGCACGCAAGAGGGGTTTTACAGCAATAAACGTAAACCACTGAGCATCGGATTCGTTAACGTAATGGCGCTTGCCCGTTTCTTACACCAGTGGGTGAACCCGTTTCTTACACAAAGCATGCTCTTTTCTCATACCCGCTCAGGAACAGGTTAGTGGGATTTTGTACCTAATTCACTCAAGCCTTTTGAAATGCTGAAACAGTGACAACAAAGCAAACAAACCGGGAAGAGATCTCTGAAAACTCCAACCTGTACTGGAAGGGCTGATTTGGGCTGGACTGCGCGCGCGCGCGTTTCATGAATGCGAGAACATTGTCACAGGATGGATGACCACACTGATGTCATACCACCGGGCAGTATTTGAGCACACTTTAAAAGCAGGAAGATGAGCTAGTGTCACCAGGATCTATTCGGCCAAGGCTTCTAGCCCGGTAGCTGTGCGAGAGGTAAGAAATTTAAGCACTGAGATTCTTCTGGACAATATCCCTGTATAACTAAGAATAACCATTCATCTCTACTAGGATCCGACAGATTAACTATTCAGTAGCCAATTTCTTTTTCGGAGAGGAAGAGGGTATGACCTTTTCCTTTTGCAACGTACTTGGTCTACGACATTTTTAGTTTGCTTTGTTTTGTCCAGGCGACTGGACTGCGATTCTGATACTGAAGAACTCAAATGAATTTTCTCCTAGAGCAGAGCAAATTTCAAAAGCCACGGACTCAAGCGTGGCTCTAGTTATGAGCAGAAGTATGAAAAGTGTAGTCACAAATGGCTCGCAAAAACATGTAATCCAGCTACATACTGCAGTTAAAATTACAACAGTAAACCGGTGCTGAGTGCCCCCATTGATAAAGAGATTCGTCCAATATTCAGAGATAAAAGTGACTGTCAATGAGAAAGCAAAATTACGTCCCCCCCGGCCGGCTACCGAAAAATTTTCTCGCCGCTTAGCTGCCTTCAAAACCGCAGAAACGCCACGAGAAGGACGTGACTCCCAGCAGCGAAGCCAGCGCAACAGAAGCCCGTCCGTCTCCGCGGGCAAAGCAAACGCGGCTAACGGAGCTCTGCTCACCGCCGGGCCGGAGAGCTCTCCCCCTTCCCGCTGGGGGCCAGGCACCGCAGGCAGGCGCCCCACACCGCCTCGGGAAGGCGCGCCGCGGGCCGCCCCGAGCCCGGCCCCGCTTCCCCCGCTGCCGAAGGCCGCGGAAGCCGCGGAGAGAAGCCGCGAAGCTCCAGCC
>JAVKLA010000084.1:2810055-2843063 GCA_034782735.1 Sagittarius serpentarius
CGCCGGGCGGGAGGGCGGCGTCGCCGCGGCTCCCCCGCGGGCTGCGCGGACCGGGTCAGGCCCGTCGGCGGCGCCGGGCCAAGGGCTGTCCCGGCTCGACGTTCTCAGGGGCGCAGGCTGGGCCACGCTGGCGGAGAGGCAGTGCGGAGGCTTGAGTCCGGCCCCCAGAGCTTTGGCTTTCAGGGTGTAGATGATGGGGTTTCCCAAGCAGTTCATGGTTATCAGCATAGCCGTGCAGTTCCGAAAGATGTAGACGCCCGGGTAGAGATCGATGTGGCACTGGCGGTTAGTGGCGTCGAATATGACTCCTGCGAAAAACGGAGCGTAGGAGATCAAGGCCAGGAGCCAAATAAAAATACTGGTTCTGGCAACCTGGATTTCGGCGGATTTGTAGGTGCCCGTAGCTTGGGCACACGCTTTCATTCTCAGCTTCCTTTTCCTCAAGATGATAATGATTCTAAGGTAAGTGAACAGAGGTATAATAAAAGCCACCACAATATTGGGAATGGCAATGAAGATGAGGTAGTCGATGCAAAACGGGCTGTAGAGGACAGAGAGATTTTTTTCCGTGCGCAAGCAGTTCCACCCCATCAATGGCAAGCAGCCCAGAAAGAAAGCAAGGACCCAGTTAATTAAAACTGCAGCTATGGAATGGTTTCTAGCGACCCTGAATCTTGTCCTCATGCTTTCAGCCACAGCCAGATAGCGTTCAATTCCGATGCTTACCAAGTTATAGATGGTGGATAAAATGGACATAGTATATAAGGCATAAGGTGCAAGCATATCCTTGGATCCAAAGATTGTAATGTCAGGATCGGTGATGAACAGCATTGAAATCCAAAAGCCAGAAAAGCTGGTGAAGAGATCAGAAAAAGCCAAATTGCAGAAGAGTATAGAGATAGGCTTGTGCAGATCCTTCGTCGCCATTCTGGTGAAGATGACGGTGCAGTTGAAGATCACAGATGCTATGTTAATGGTCAGCTGAGGGATGCCCAGTGCAAGCACTAAATACTGACTCCAAATTTTAGTGTGGTTGGCAGAGCAGTTTGGATATCCATTCATGGTGGAAAACCCTACTTTCAACCGTTAACAAGGCCTGCTTTACTCATCCCATATTCCGTAAGGGACCATAGTACTTGAGTGTTACTGCCACCTTGTTCTTCAGGCGAAGAATGAATCCTGACACACAGCTTCGATTGCCACATCATCATCATGACAGCGGGTTAAACTTTAACCACTGGTGTTTTTAAATATTTGGGTTACCAACTCAGGGCACAGCCAATTACCTTTAAGTTGCTAGGACAGCCAAAACTGGAAAACATGTTTACTACTATACAGATGATCCACTTAAAGCCACCTTAAGCAAGAGCAAAATCTGGCCAGTTATTGTGAAGATGAGTGACCACATCCATCGTTTAAAAGTCTTTAAGGATATTCTAAAATGGAAAGAATGTGAATTCAGCTTTAATTCACAAATAAATTACATAGATAAAGGATTAGAGAGTCAGAAAATGGAGAGCAGTAATTTTTTGGTTTTGGAGGAGGGAGTACGTGGCTGGTGGAACTCAAAGAAGAACAACACAGTTGTGTCACTGTCGTGGTTTCACCCCAGCCAGCAACTCAGCACCACACAGCCGCTCACTCCCTTCCCCCCCCACCCAGAGGGATGGGGGAGAGAATCGGAAAAAAGGTAAAACTCGTGGGTTGAGATAAGAACAGTTTAACAGAACCGAAAGGAACAAATTAGCAATGACACTGGTAACAACAATAAAGTGACAATAATAATAAAAGGATTGGAATAAACAAAACAAGTGATGCATAATGCAGTCACTCACCACTCGCCGACCGATGCCCGAGCAGCGCTCCTCCCCCAGCCAACTCCCCCCAGTTTCTACACTGGGCATGACGTCCCAGGGAATGAAATACCCCTTTGGCCAGTTTGGGGCAGCTGTCCCGGCTGTGTCCCCTCCCACCTTTCCTGTGCCCCTCCAGCCTTCTTGCTGGCTGGGCAGGAGAAGCTGAAAAGAACTTGACTTAGTCTAAACACGACTTAGCAACAACCGAAAACATCGGGGTGTCAACATTCTTCTCACACTAACCCAAACCTGAGCACTGTACCAGCCACTAGGAAGACAATTAACTCTATCCCAGCCGAAACAGGACAGTCACTAACCTGGACCCCACTTCAGTGAGGATGTAAGTCCTCATTTCAGATCAATTCTAATGACCTCACGAAACTTCTAAAGTGCACTTCTAAAGTGCTCAAGATCTGAGTTTTTCTGGAGTACTCAGAAGCTGTCAGAATACACCTGAAATCGTATGGCCTTTCTTTCTCTTGTGTAAATCAGAGGTACTGATGCTTTAAAAGCTAAAAAAAAAAAAAAAAAAAAAGCAAGCATTTAATGAGTTGTTGAATTAACTTACTTTTCAAACAAGGAAAGGCAGAAGAATGGATTAACCTTTTAGTAGATTAATTGTACTGGAGACTTAAAGATGCCTAAGCGTTCTGAAAGTGCCATTTTTTTCACCTTACTTCTTGGATGAGACTGTAGCTAGAAAATGACAGACATCTGTGCTCATACCTTTGTTACGGGATATTTTGTGTTTGCTTTTTTAAAGCTAATGTGTAACTTGTACGTTAATAAAACAACATCATATCACTATAGCGTTTCTTTCTCTGCCTTTTTAAAGGTAAAGGATTTTTGAGAACTGGATTTAAAATACTTGAGGCGTGGGGGAAAAAAGCTCCTTGGACACACAGCCAATGCTCTCAGACAGCAGAGGGCACTGCCGGAGCAAACAATACACTCTACAGGGGGGAACATGGGGATTTTAAACAGCGGAGCCGCGTAGGTCAGCAGCACATCAGTGTATCAGTATGAGCCGCACCATGGGCATTTTTTTTCTACGCAGAGGTGGCTGCTTTTGTTTGCTAGTGCTGAGTGTGGGTCGCCGCTGTCTTACAGAAAACGCCGACATACACGGAGAAATCTCCAACGTGCTCTGGCTGCTACCTGGCATCAGCAACTGAGCAGCTTTCCTTTAGCAAAATTATCCAGGCAAAGCCATGTTACTTACAAAGTCATTCTGATTTAATTTATATTTTACTGTTATCCTAGCAAAGGATTAATTTGCATTAGTAACACTGTTATACCATGATATTGCAAAGCAGCTTAGCTAAGTTTATGGGCTTTCCATATTCAGTGCTGACATCTCATCATTATAGCAGCAATTCCAGCTCTAGAACTGTAAATCTGTGCTCTATATGAAAGCTCTGCCAGAATTTACCACATAAGAAATTTGTGCTAAAATGTTGAGCTTAAAAAGGAAAATTCCATAGCTTCTTTTTTTCTGTTAAAGTTGAAGTGTCCGAAAGCGTATTCAGGTTAGCGTGCAATTAGCAGTACACAATTCTTATATGCTAGAAATCCCTTATGCAAATAAGCAACAGGTATTTCAGATGGTCACAAGGAAGCACAAAAGAAAGGCTGAGAACTGATTAATCAAGCCTGCTGATGTATTAATATCCTATAAAATACCCTTCTCAAAGTGTCACAGATAAACCGTTCTTTGTGCGCCCTATAACCCACCTCATACAGACCTGTCAGCCGCACCTTTGGTGTGAGGTTGCTGCTGAACATGGGCTCTGCTGTTCCTGTCACCTTGTCAGTGCCAGCCCCACAAGTCAGCAAGTCCGTTTAATAACAGCAAGCGTGTCAGCAGGTAACGTACAGCCCGGCTGAGCATCGGTCAGGAACGGCAGAGGACAGCAGACCAAGGCGCACGCACTCCTGATCTCTTCTGACCGTGTTTTCCATGGCTCTGTGAACTCAGCGGGGCTGAGGGTTGTGCGGAACAGCAGGCTATCCACAAAGTAAAACATCTTTTAAAATATCCTAGGTACTAAGAAGAGTATATCCTTGAACTTGGACTCCAAAGTGCCCTAGATATTCCTGAAAATGCTGCTTGAAATGTCTCTAATTTGAAAATTTGGTGTTCAAGCGTGAAACACTAAACAATATGAGATCAGAATGTAATTAAAGATAGTATCAAGTAGTATAAACAGCTCTTCACAGAAGCTTTGTAATCTTATTTCCCTAATATAATGGCACAAAAATTAGCATAATGTTGCTGGATTAAAGGAGACACTATTATTGGGGAAACGTCTTTTTTAGTGGGCTTCAATATACAGAAAAACCCAGATTTGTGTATTCCAACCCTCTGTAATGAAGTTTGAGCTCTCAAAACCAGGTGAAAAGTACTTTGAATTGAAAACACTGTGTGAGGCAGAGGGCTAATACATAGCCAAATCTCTACGTGTAACAATCTCGATTCAAGAGTATCCTTATACTCCCATGTTCTGGGAACTCTGCAGTCTTTCTTGTACTCACACTCACAACACGCCTGCAAGGAAAGAGCGTTATCTGTATTTTACAAATGGGAAAAGAACAATCACATTATTTGCTTACGATCACACAGAAGTCCATTACGGAGGGAACTGAATCTAATCTCCTATATCTCAGGCTAACACTTTAAACACTGGCTGCACCTTGCTGTTGGCAAGCCTTTGATTGATATTTATCTAGATTTCACCTTCTGCAACACTTTTGAGTTCTAGAATTGGTTTTATATTTCTTTATCAGAATGTCCAAACTGCTATTGTTTTGATATTGGTCATGCATAAGAAACGGCATTATTTCATATAGAATCTGAGAGTTCAATAATATCTGATGATTATGCCTGTGGAGAAGACAATAATCACTGAACAGGCCGAAGAGACTGAGAAAGAGACAAGAGAAGCTTCGGGCTGCATTTTTAACGGCCATTCATTTGAAGTGGCTGTTGTGGAAAATCTAACTTCACACAACTGGGCTTGCAGTTTCAGAAATGCCCATAACCTGCAGCTCTTCGACTTCAACAGGAATCGCAAGTGCTCAGCAGCTCTCAGAATAGCAGCCTCCAGCTGTGACATGCCCAAGCTGATTTCAAAACAGGAAGTTACGTTCGGGAGCTGAGAGTCTCCGTTCTGTGCAGTAACCCTTGGACAACGTACACTTTTACCTTAGCGTGATGCAACGGCAATTCTCTGTGTCCTTTATGCTGATAGTACCCCAAGAAACTTGAGTTATGACTGAAACTACAGGAGAAAAAGCTGCATCCATGTAAGGAAGGTAACAACTCCGTAGCACAGTTAAGCTACAGATGATTCGGTGTTACTTTCAAAGTCAGGTACATGCACTGTACACACAAGAAAAAAAAGGCACTGAAAGGATAAGGGATTTTACTGTTCTGGTTTCTTTCCTATCACGTTCTCCCTGAACTCACGTCCAATTCCTACTCCCATTCGTGAAACACCAGACCTCGTCTGTTGTGAAATGCAACGGTACAACTTTCTCCTCGGTTGCCCCTGCACTCCAACTATGCACTTTACCAAGCTGCGGACAACGCACGACCTGAGCCAAAAGAATGGCAAGTGACATGCAGCTTGGCTAAGTATTGAGGAAGATTAATTCCTGCTTGCCGTGACCTTCAGCAAAGCCTTTAGACCAGAATATCCATCTGCTCAGTCTCTCAATGGGCATCACGAGGCCTGCAAATGAGGAACATTCAGGAAAGGGAGTAATACAAATAAGGAGCCTATTTATCCAATTTATGATTTAATTTATGCAGATTAAAGTCTTCCTTTTTGGAGAGGAAGACACAACTGGGATGTATGATCTCCTTCCAAGGTTTTTCTGAGGCGTTTTCAAAACAGAAAGCTCTCCGCTCCTCCTCCACCCACTCTCTTTGAGGAATTTTTGCCTCACAGGTTTTGAGTTATCTGATGTCCCAGCTATGCTTTCCTGGCACTTACTAGGAACATAAAGCAAAGACCATCATCAGGCTTGAAGGTCCCCGAGTGCCGTTTAGCATTATGTTAACCGCAAGCCACAAAATAACGGCAAGGACAGCTTGTTGCCACAAACCAGGCCCTCTCCCCGTCTATGCGGAGACCGAACATTTCTCCGAGATGCCAGAACTGGTATGTGCACCTTTGAGAAACTTGTATTATGCTGTCTAAAGAGAGACAAACATTGTCAGGTACCTGAAACCCAGGCTGTACGGTAAACGAAGCCTTCCACTGGTAATTTATACGTGAAGAAGCCAGAATGCATCTTATCCCTTTAGACATGAAGCCGTCCACATAAAGGGCGTCTTCCTTCCAAACTAAACAACTACAGAGGCACAGCGAGGACTCTTGTTACAAGAAAGCAATGGTCAGAAATGCGTGTGCTTCAAAACCAGGCAAAGCAACCGGACAGGCTGTGAACGCACAGAGCTAAACACCAAGCTTAGAGGCGCACATCCTTCAGAATACATCTTCTTAATCGCAGGAAAGGTTGAGTTGCACACTGCTAGTGCTTCATCGCTCGCCAAATGAAGACTATTCATCCACATAAAGAAAAGTGCTTTACATAAATACTGGGAAAAGGAGAGAAGTTCAGCTTTGCTAACGATGACGTCACATAATACAGGGTCAAATCCTCAGGTAGAGCCGAAAATAGATAGTAAGCAGTTAATGCACCAGAGCTGAGCAGAAGGCCAAATAAAGGGCCATTGCAAATGCTCCTAACTTTTCCATGTATTAGAACAAGGTTCCCAACAGAGCAGACTCAGGGAGAATCATAGCCAGCCCACATTTTCACCTGAAAGATGAAGCCTTAATGTTTCTGATTCACCAACAGCTATGAAATTCTGGATTTCCTGTTCAGTGGTGAGGGACCTCTCATGAAGAAAATTACAGCACACGACTAAATGAAGAGCACTTAGTGTGTTCTCTCACCTGAAGGGTAGGTTTCCCAATCACCCAGTCGCTAATCATGAAATCCATCTGTGTTTTAAGTCTCTTGGAAGTGCTTCCCTCTCCCACTGCAGGGACAATTCCTCCCAGCTCAGCTCATCCGTGAACAGGATTTGGACTCAAGTCAGTCTCACCCTCACAAGCCATAGATCTTCCTTCTAAGAGCAACAACTCCACCTCCCAGCACAAACGGCTGTGCCACTGCCTTGACTTTGACTGGGACCCTTCTGCATTTGTGCCATGGGTCGGAGCCAGCCTGCTCTCATCCCCTCCTGCCTGTGCTGCTGGGGCGGGGGGGACAGCAGCCGTTCAGCGGGAAGGTTAGGAACAGCTCTGGACTTCCTCCGTCAGCACATGGTAGGATCCTTTGGCTCAGACCCGTGCAAGCGTCATTAGCCATCGCGTCAGCCCCCTCCGAACTTCCCATGAAGCCCTTTTGGTAGCAGCAGGCTAATGTCAGATCTCATGCAGTTCAGAAACCAGTCTGGGGGGAACATCGCCAAAATCTTTGCTGCTGTGGCTCTCAAGGCCACAAAATGAGGGCAGTTTTCACCGTTTTTGATATTCCCTCCTGTTCTTACCTATCCGGTAGCTATCTGCAACTGCAATCATTATGCCAGAAAAAACTAGCCTTGAGTTCAGTGATCTGCAATAGACTCCCTGCATAACTTTGTCTCTTATCTTCTCTGACCAAGATCCTCATATGTACTTAGGTTCAATGTCCAAAGGCCTTTATGTAAAACCCACCCACCGTACAATGCCTTTCAAAAATATCCCTAGGTGCAAAGATGCCATCGAGGACTGATAACCAAGCACCTGTCAGGTAAGTTTCTTTAGAAAAAGAAAATGGAGATCATATGATGTCTGCCCTGATTATTTAGATTACAGACTTCATAAGGAAAGAGAGTATCTTTCCCTGAGTCTGCCTTCACCTTCTAGCAGAAATAAAGACTTAGTTAACCTGACTGCAGTGCACTTTAAGAATGACAGGCTGGAAGGTTTACAAGAGGAAAAAAATAAAAATAAAAATAAAAATAAAGCCAAGAATCCTGAATTTCAAGATCAAATTTTCTAACCTTCAGATTTTTCAGTCCTAAACAGCAGGTTTCTAGCCGGCTCTTAGCTTTCAGAGAACTAAACACAAATAGAGTGGAAAAAAAGCATCAAAGAGCTTCAGTTCAGCTCCCCCACTGACGACCACCCCGAGAAAAGAAAAAGAGCAACGCCCAAGAGTAAAACGTCTCATAGATGCCCTCGAAGGCTGACACCACTGGACACCGCCACGTTCACGCCCCCGTTTCTCTCTACGTGCTCAGCATGCACCTTGCTTAGATAGCTCCACCGAGACTGCCAAACGAGGAAGTTAAAAAATGCAACAAATTCCCTCATTGTTCTTGTCGCCGCAGTAACTATTTATCTTAGCGCCATGTGCTAGGCAAATCATCGTCTGTTCATGCTTTAATCTACCTAATCCAGGATGGAAAAACACTACCCAGCAAATGTTCATTGTTGGAATGTTATTTATAGCTATCCTTTTTATGAATAAAAGACCTGCTCATAAGTCAGCTGTCAGATTTCCCATTGTTATTAAAGGTCCTGATCCCGCGCGACCCTACTACTAACGGCAGAATGGCCATACTCTTCACTTGGGAGCCCGCAGCTCTTGGTAAAGGCAAGAAGCACTTTCTTGGCTCCTTTTTTAAATTCAGCCCTGGCTGGATGACTAGGCTTGCTTAGTGCAGCCAGCACAACGCCACTTCACTTGGTCCGCCCCTTCACGGAGGAGCACTAGGTCAAGCATCCTGCTCGTCTTCTTGCACCCAACCCCGCACGTGGGTTGCACCCCCGTGGACAGAGAGGCATTGGGGAAGGGGAGGAAGAAGTTGCACTCTCTCTTTTGTTTTCCTCAGATGTATCAAAATCCAGCCCCAAATGAAAAGAAGAAAATGTGTCTATAACAGAGACCATAGAGCAAAAAGCAGTAGTGCCACTTTTCTGTACACACCTTTGTTTGTTGAACATAAAGCCTGAATTGCCACTGACCAGACGCATGGAATTAAAGTGTTCAGTTAGGAAAGCAAAGGGGACAGAAAAAAAAAAATCAGGAAAGCAAATGGGACAGAAATAAAAAAATCAGCATATATCATACTATAGTACCAGAAGCAGGAAAGTTAAGAAAAAGTATTATTTAAAAACAAAACAACAAAAAAAAGACAAAAAGCCCCCAGAACAAACAAATAAAAAAAAGGTATGCTCTCAGTTAGTTCACTAAGTGCAAAAGCATGTATAAGTAAGGTGTTGGTATGCCACCTATTAAACTTCTCCTGTTACTGCACACCGAAGTCCCGTTTTCCACTCTCACAACCGTACCCCAATCCTGAGCAGCTGTTGGGAGGGTTGCAGGGTAGGGATGGAGCGGGGGTGAGGGAGCTGGGGTTTTGTTTGTTTCATCGGGGTTTTTGGAAACCAAACACTAACTTTAACACATGCATTAATTGAATGTCATGTGGGCTGTCAGGAAAAAAAAAAGCTACCAGTGAATAAAAACGTAGCATTTTAGTCATGGGTTACTAAATGCGCACAGGTTGCAAAGTATCAGTTACTCACTACAGGCTACTTGCTCAGTGCTAGGAAGCCTTATTTCTTTTGCCATTCATTGTGGAGAAATGAATAAATTTAGGCAAATCAGGAGTAGGGTAAATCTGGAGAAATTACAAAGGGGAGGAGTTCACCTTCCTGGCTATGGCTTTCAGGTCTGTCCTGGGCTACTTACTCCAGTATAAAACTGAGAGCAGAAATATGATCACATACTAAGAAGTCTAATCAATTCTGGTTTCAACACTGAGCCTATTTAAAATAGATAATGGAATTGCTGTTCCTTGTTCTGTTCTCTCTGCGCATTCTCAAGACAGAGGCAGTAGGTAAGTCCTTGCCTGCTCTTTCTAACTCCATGTACCAAGGTTACTTTTATTTATGATTTGTTTCTGAGTATCAGTACATATGGTACAGACTCTCTAATTCTTCTATATGACAAATGAAGAATTTTTTATTTATTTCTCTGCCTTTTATTATTTCTGGTAAAATATCAAGTATAGGCTTTTCTCATGAATGAAGGAGTGGGTTTGGTTTGGGGGTTTTTTTCCACCTTTAGAGATTCTAGTTGCCTTCCTCCTCCAAGAAAAATCAGTGAGGTTTGACTTGATCTCTATAGTTAATTATATACATAAATTTAAAAAATCAAAACACAATTTCTTTATCTGTAAACTTCTTAAAACTTCAGATAGCTTGTTTTAGTTTTCCACTCATATTGCTTTGCCATTTATGATGTAAGATGAAATTCTTATGGTTGCCTACTGAGAGAGAAAGAACAATATGTCTTTTGCTGCATTAGCCCGGCAGATCCATCTATTTTTGCACTCTGTGCACTATGTACATAAGTACACTATGCACTTACGATGACTAGATTAAATAGCGGTCTATAATTAGTATTGAAAAATGCAGAAGGTATTTTTATGCTTCTATTAGATCAGCAATGCCATAACATTGAATAAATCACTTTTCCTATGTAAATATCAGCACACAGCCTCAAAATTAAAGATAAACACTGCAGTTCTTAACAGTAATGAAGGGTCTATTGTTTGCACTAAAATAGACTAGACTGCATTAAGGAAAAAAAGAGCTACAATATTGTCAGAGGTATCAGAGGGAAGCACTGCACCAAGAGCCTATTAAAGGGACACGGGTTTAAAGCAGATCAAGATTCAGTTGCCAGACTTAAAGTAACAGAGGTCTGAGATGCTCAGAAAGTGCCTTAAGGAGCACAGCCTGAGCACTGGGGAAACGGGGGTGTTTCCCCACATTTTATTTCCCTGTTCTTAACTAATTCTCCCTATCCATGACTCAGTAGCTTGCCTTTTCCAGACTCTTACCCGACAGTTCAAGTGCCTTCCCTCTTCCCTAGTCTGTATTTTGTAGGTATTCTCTCTCCACAGGCTTCCCACATGTGCTACAGCTAAACAGAAACACGCAGAACCTTTGCTCTTCCAAAGTCTACAACTAGTGTTTGCTTGATATTGATTACTGACCGATTAACACTTTGCTAAATTTACTGCTCTGTTAAGGGATTTATTACAGGATCTTGAAAGACTGTTTAGAAAACCCTTATGGGCTTTATTAGACTAGCATTAACAATCAGTGCTTTAACAGATGGAAGTGAGATAGGGAATGCATATACTATTTTTTGTTGCTTTTCTTCCCAACCGTGATTGTTGCCAGTAGAGGAAAACTACACAGTCATTAATGCGCAAGAAACCTGCTCTCTACCCCACCTTCTTTTCCAAACCTTTTCCAAAGCTAGAAGCTTCGCAAGATACATTATGTTAAGTTAAAGGCTAAACATTTCAAGAAACCTCGACTTCTGAGAATCAGCCTAAATTATTTTTTGTTATATTTAGAAGGTACCTTCTTTAAAAAAAAAAAAAGCATTTCATTTCTATCTTACCACTTTTCAGAACTAGCTTGAGTGATACCCACTTATCAGCTCATTTAACATACCTCCGCCAGGCTTGTTCTAATCTGGGCAGCCTCATAATTCGCCACACTTAAATAGTCAATAAGACTGATTGCTAATCTTTCCAATTGCTTTCAGCCTTGACCTGTCTTAGTATCATAGCACCTATGTTTTAAAAATATTACTAATAGTCCTTACAGGGCTTTACAAAGAAGCAAGCTTCATTATCCCCGTCCTACAAAAGGGAAACCGAGGCACATTGGTGCTGCCATCTGCCCAGAGGTCAACCAGCACCAGGACGAGAAACCACCCAGCTTGACTCTCCGTCCAGCATCTCATCCACAGGCTTACACGGATCTCAGTTAGCGTATGCCGTTAATAGCTGCCCTGATGCACCTCAAGTGGTTTGCCTGATTCCTTTGAGAGAGCAATGAGCCTCTGGTAATGCTATTAGACAGGCAGAAGAGAGGCAAAATGTCTGCAATGTCCCAACAGGAATATTCCAAACCTTTTCAGAGAGAGGTTTTATTAATGGTAAATTCAGCCTGGTGCCGCTCAGAGAACAGCAATTGCAGAGGACAGTAATACACGTCCATCTAGAAGCTTTGTGGTGGGGTTACAGCAAGCTCCAAGTGGTACTGAAAAATAGTTTTCTTTAAGAGGAATGGAATGAACCCCGGCATGTTTTAACCTTTTTCTTTATCACAGACCAGGACTCAGCCATGGGAAGACATTCTCCCACAGTCCATGCTCTGGTGCTCCAAAAGATCGATGCACGATACAGTATGATTCCTCTAATTTTCTGTATTTCTCCTTACATACTTTTAACCTTCACAAACATAAAATTTACATAACCATGCTGACATTGGTGTTGTCAGCATTAATTCTCAGTCTGATGTTTCCTCAGGGCCAAATACAAAGTATACCTGATACCTCATGAGCAGCAGAAAAAAAGATGCTGTAACTTCTTCCATTTCCAGTTCTAGTGGTGTAGACTGCACACATATTTATAGTTATATTTCAAATCCATTTTAGGGTTGGGAAAATTGGGATGCTGGTGCACTTATATACACTCTGGGATGAAAAGCTGCATTTTCAGTCGTTTAAAAAAGAAGAATAGTAACTGCAATGTAAGACCTAGAACGCATAGAAAAGGCAGTAAGCCATAGGTGCTTTAGGCAGTAAGCCATAGGTGCTTTAGAAGGTACGGATTGCCTGATTTTCCCTCTCTCCACCCACCTAATCCAACACATGATTAAATATAACTAACAAGCTATCACTGACATTATCTCAAAGTAGTTACCTCGACTGTCTCAGTACAGACAGACTTTTGATCCAAGTTATGATCTTTATGCAGGATACATTGCTTAGGGCTTCCTTCTCTTTCTTCCTCGTCATCATTCAAGCTGCCAAAATAGATTTAAAGGCTTATCTGAGTCTACCCACCATCATCCATACATAGCAGCGAATGCCGCTGTTGTCAGATCCACTGTATGCGAGAGGAAACAAGAGCTCACATTTGCCAGGGTGCTGAGTGCGCACTGAGAGGAAGAGATACCCGCTGATGCTGCGCTGGGCTCTCCCCTCTCCGTATAGCTGCATGAGCTGCACAAGCAGGCTTCAGGGAGCAGGGAATTTTCTAGCTTTATCGTCTGTGCTGAGCCAGTAGCAGCCCGTAGTACTTAATAGCTTTGAAACTCTGAATTTTTTTTACTAATAAGCTTTCCCATTAAATGGGGATCCTGCAATTAAGTTTTAGCAAATTAAGTCTATAAGAAGGACTGTTATGGTGAACAGAGGCTGAGCCACTGTCACATTCACTGTCATATTTGGCTTTCAGCTGGAGGGGGTTTATGGCTGAGAGAAGAAAGGACGCAGACTGCTTCACCAGGGTCTCTAAGGATGCAAATCCTGTAATCTCAGAGCACACTTATTTCCTTCCACAGTCTGTGGTAAAGGCACAAAGTGGTATGGCATTGTAACAATTTCATTCTCGCTCTCTCTTTGACACTAAAATCCAGCAAAAGACAGAAAAGCGCTTGTGGCAGAGCAGCAGGTAAGATAGCGGAGCCAGAGAGGAGCTCTTCAGCTAGCTCTACCAGCCTGTTTCATTTCGGGGGGCAGAGAACCAAGCCCAGTGGGCGAAGAAACAACCTTGTGTGTCACTGGAAGACTCCCGAAAGGCAGCTACAAGACAGTATTAGTTGTATATGGAATAAACTTTGAAATGTTTTCAACTTCTTACGTCTCTGTAGCCTGCCAGGTGTGGCATTCAGATATACCTGCGTTGCACAAATGGGTAGATTTGCGTCAGACCAGGAATGCCTTGGTTCTCTTCACACCAGTCCATGTGTGAAGTTATTCGAGAATATGTACTGTGGAGCCACATCTTGCTGTAATCTACGTTGATCTGCAGGGGCTGATTTCCTCTCAAAGAATTACGCGTGTAAGCGTTGTAAGATCACCGCTGCTGCCTCCATCACGTATGAATCCAACAACTGCCCCTCGTCCCCACGCATGACTTCGGAACCGCTGACGAGTGATGGCATGTAGCGTGTAGTGGTGAATGACTGATAGCACAGATGAGGTGAATCCTGCTTTGCTGTGCCTAAGGCAGCACACATCCAGGCGGTGCCTCGATAGACATCGAGGTTCTTGAGCAGACAGGTTTTTTTCTAGGCTGACGCATCCGAGGGCATCACAGCTCCAAGTTCAACAATCATCGTTCACTTGTTTGCAGCCCGTCTCTGGTGACATGCAGTAAGCGGGCAATTTTCCATGTACACAGTGGACCCAGTCACATTATTAAAGCTCCATTTAAGGATCGGCCTGACTAGCATGAGCACACTAGCGTCGTCAGTTTGTGTTAACTGACTGACTGTTTAGCTGGCCTCAAGCAGAACTGCGATGTGCTGCATCACCTCCGCCTTCTCCAGCACCCAAGCCAGGCTGCTTCCCTGCTGCTTTCGCTTCAGCGCTGGGGGAAGGAAAGGAGCATGGTAGACGCCATACATAGGTGCCATACGCAGGTGACAAGTGGCATTGCTTCAGCTTAAGAATTACTCTCCTTTCTCCTGTAGCAACAGGTATCAGCATAAGAGTTGGAATATCCCTTATAGGCTGCAAGTTGTGCACTGTGATACTTAAGAAAACTGGAGTCGCGTTTTCTCCTAGCTCTTATGTTTAGATTTTGAAGACTGGAAGCAGAAAAGCATTTTCAGAGACAGGCGCTGCTGTGAAACACCTTTCTCTTAGCTGTCTGAATAACCAGCACAAACGTTTAGGTCTTCAAGACATGTTGCAAGGTCCAGTTCTTCGGCTAGGTGTCTGTCTCCATGCGAACGGGCTTTTTTCCCTGTTTGTGGCGTTGCAGGAGCGGCTTTGTTATGTTGCAGGATATATCCAATGGCCTGTTATTAGATTTTTAGTCACATTTCTTAACCATACGATCAGTCATCATAAACCCAGCACAAAAGACTACAAAAGGACAGTAAAGCCGCAATGTAATTTTTTTGAATTAAATTTTTAAAATACTAAAAAAAGGATTTCTGAATTTTATTCGAGGCTGCCTCTGTTGCAAACAAAGCAAAGCAAAGCAAAGTACCCCACAGAAGCAAATCACCTTAGCCCTGGATACTCATTTTTGGTTAAAGGCCAGCTTCCTACTTTGGTACAGCAAATTTATGAGGACACATATATATGACAGAAGCTACAACGGTATCACAGGTCACAGCTAAAAACATTTTCCTCTCTCTGACACAAAGGAAGTAGTTTGCAAGTGTTTATAGGGCATATCTAGAATCCTCCAATCTCTTTAGATTTTTCCTTTAGTTTATATATGCTACAGACAAAGACATCATTGAGTATGTAATTTATGTAGACAGATGCAAATTATAAACACTGTGCTCAAATCAGACGTGGTTACTTGCAATGCTTCACTACTACAATAAAGCTTATTTTCAAGGCTAACTCCTCATAATATCTTGGAATGTGCATACATACAGATGTATATCGTTATGAAAAATAAAATTTCCAGGTAAAAGTGAATAGAAAAGAGATGAATGATCACAAATATTTGTTTTTACGTGGTTAGAGATATACAAATCTAGAAGTAAGCATTTGGGACTGATTTTGCCTGTCAAAGTAGTTGATCAGGACTTCCTGAGGATGTGTAATACTTAAGAATGTATAAATAGATTTATGTATACATGCTCAGTTTTTGTCCAGCAGTCTCATTAATTAGAAAGACAGACTTGGATTCCACTTGCTTTTAAGTTGCTTTGTCTTTTGTAGTAAAGATAATAAGTTTCACAAAGCAAGCTAAAAATAGAACGAGCCCGACACAAACCAAAGCTAAAAATATACCGCATGCAAAACTAGCTTTTGCCATTTTCCTAGAAAAGGCCAGCCTTCACTCTGCTGCGAAGCCGGCGGTTACAACAGATTTTAGGGGTGGATTTGAAACCAGTGGACAACAGAGCAGTAACGAGAGCTCTGACATTCAGGGCAGCCTGGGCTTTGTGAAAAGCAGCAGTGCAGCGGGAGCACTCTCAGCTGTGTGCCTCAGAAAGCAACGAATTGTCCGTGAGGACATGGCTGAAAGAGGGTGACAAGCGATCTAAAGGGACAAACAAAGGAGTCAGTCAGTGAAAGAGAGAGAAGGGATTTTAACTAAAAAGCAACAGAGGATATTCTTACTGTCTCGGTACTTCAGGCTATTAGTGGCATGAAGGTCATTCCCACTTCAAGAGATTAAAGATAGTTAATAAAAATAGCTAACCGTCAACATAGAAAATTAATAGATTTCCAGCCACTTTATCCAGAAGGACAAAACCTGGTTTAGTAGCTCTTTTGTGTGGATGGACAAATTAAAAGGCCAGTTTCCAGCCAGCCTGAATACCACCTGCCTCGTGGCACTGAGTCAGAGGAGATGTGGGCTTCCAAGCAGGTCCAAGTAGGGCAGTAAGCAGGGAACAAGTAGGACAAAGTAGATTTAGGAACTTTTTATGGAATTCAGGCAATCTGACCATGGTCCAAAGAGCTTAAGGGTCTTTTCCTAGATCACACAATAGCGCACTGGCAAGCTTCTAACAGCCTGGCTTCCAGCCAGAAGCACTGTCCGCCATCCAGCTGCGTCAGTGAACAGAAGAGGGAGTTCTCAGTTGAAGGAATTTTTTGCCTCAAGTTTCCGAGCTAGGCTTGATAGCTAAAACAATTGAAAACATTTACAATAAAATGAAAACAATACGTAACTGTATTGTTTTCCAGCTATTCTGGTGCCAAGAAATAGCTTTGGTCAGGAAACCAGTTGTAAATTTGACAAAGAAGAAACAGAGATAAGTAGGACTGCTCACTTGCCAAGAGAGACTCCCTAAATTTAACTGTCTTGAACTTTGTGAAGGAAGAGGAGGCCTTCAGCCCAGTTCAGCCCTACTCTAAATTAAAACCCAGTAAAGTCAAGGTGACACTATGATACGGTGCATCGCCACTTAAATCGAGACTCCGTAATACAGTGTAAGAGCCAGACAGAGCTGATAACATAGCAATTGGAAGTCCAGGTGTATACATACACCGAATGTATATGTGTACTGAATTATACTACTTCCCGTGGTGAGAACAATGCAAATGTCCCTATTTAATGCCAGTTAGGCAAGGAGCTCTTGGAAATCCTGGCTAGTATCTAATACTATCCTGAGCAAAGCGTGGATGCTTATGGCTTAACTCACGCGTACCAGCAAGGTCTGGGAGTAAGCTACGAAACCCTCCAGGGCAGCTCATATCACAGTAATGGTTTCAGCACCTCAGCTACAAAAGAACCCCAAACAAAAACCCCAAAACACCCAACCCCCACCCCCCCCCCCCACTTTCTGCTGCATTGTTCTGGGCAATAAAATAAACAACAGGAAAGAGAATGGGGGAGCTGAGGTTTGACTGAAAGAGCAGCCAGGGGAGGGGGCTGCAGGATGGGATCTGGTTTGTACTGAGTCCCTGTAAGAAGGGGGCTTCAGAGGAAGAGAGACCAAAGACTTTGAAGTGGAAACGGTGGGAAGGTGAAGGGCACGTTGTCAAGAGATGGGACAAAGGATGGATGAAGCAAGAACAGGAATTACAGATTTTGAAGGAACTATTTGAATGCTGTAAACACCAGGGAGGGAAAAGAATTGTTTAGGGTGGTTCAGTGATATTTCTAGGAGTGATGGGATGCAGATAAGCAAGTGGAAAATGTAAGCTATTAAACAGGAAACATTTCCTGACAGTGAAGGCTAATAGACTGTGGAAAAGCCTCCTAAGGGAAGTGGCAGGAGTCGCTCAGACAATTAAAACTAGACTAGACAACATACCTTAGGGCATAATCGTGCCTAAGACCACAGACAACTGACTGGATGTGACAAGTATCTTTCCTTCTTGCTTCAGAAATAAAGCCACAAAGCCCAGGGGGAAAAAACAACCATTGTAAACGCAAGGTCCCTATACATAGGGAGGAATCACACCTGACTCAAATAAAACCCAAATGCAAATTTTCCTTGTAACTGACATGGGGTATGGCAGTTTGGTTCGTCCCGGGCGGTATCTGTACAAAAGATCCTGTTCTCTAATGTTACCTTACTGCCGACCAAAAAAAAAAAATCTACTTCACAGTAAACATTAATTCATTGTTTGCTCAGGCATTCTGCAATGTTTAATTAGCTCATTGTTTAAGATTTAACAGCTCTAAGGACCTTTTTCTTACGAACTGCTGAATTTGTATCCTGTTCTGCTTCACTGATACCAACCAACTTTCTAAACCACAACCGTGATAAGTACTTGACAGAAAAATACTCATTCTTTGTTAGTTTGTAGACATTAGGAATTTTGCAGGAAGCTTGCAAAAATCAGATGTTAATTATTTGGTGTATGTTGCATTCGACAGAAGAAGGGAAGAATACTCATGAGTGCTGGACGTAAGGCAGCAGTAGCCACCTGAGGGCTGGATTTTTTTTTATTTTTTAAACTTTTTCTCCCCGTCACCTTGATGTGCAGGCTGAAACATTTTTAGCGTGCTCATGTGTCGATCTACTAAGACGTCATTGAAACCACAAGCTTATTTGAGAGAACCTGCCGAACACCTATCAGCTGGTAAAAAGTTGGCAGTTGCTTTGTTTGAGAAGGGTTGGCCTCAGACTCAGCAATGAAAGGCTCCACAACCCACTTCCATTTCATTCCTCTGGTACAGAGACACTGTATCAGGACCACTGACAATATGATTTGGTGATATTTACTTTCCCACAGTGTTTCCTGTGGTCATCTTTGGTTTTCGTGGTTCTATGGTCATGGTCTCAAAGCCCCACAACCTTGTACCCAATGAACTTGCTGCACTTACTCCTAAGTGTGAATCACATTGACTGTAAAATATGATTTGCATTACAGTAATGCTTTGACGTCTAAGTCACGATCGTACTCCTATTGTGCAAGGCATTGTACAAACCCAGAACAGTAGACCTTGTTCCAAGAATTTACAGTAAACAGACCTGAATACCTCAACCGCCCTTGACTTCTCACCTGACAAATTTCCTCTCTGGTTTAACTCACATCCCAAAGAGGTTGAGACCACATCTTTGCAGGTAACTCTCCTCTCACGCTGTATAGATGCTACCACCTCTAAACATTTGCGTCCAGGTTATTCCTGCAGTGCAACATTTTTTCTCCTGAAGGCTGGTGCACATGCAACTCGCAAAGACAGACCACGCCCGGTCGCTGGGGGCCGGTGCAGCAATTGTTAAAGCATATATTGACCACTGGGCTAGAGCAGTTGCTAAAAATATGAATGCAGTCATACATCCATGCAAACACTTACACATATAAAACATACCCAAGCATTGTGAAGATTGGCTTACTCGGTATTTGCTAGGTGTTTATTGATTAAAATACCGATTAAGGCACTTGGTGACATCCTGTGCTTGGAACTTCTGGTTCTGCTGTTTCCCAGAGGAGATAAGAAATTGCTCAGTGCTGCTGGAGGTCTGGCCACTATCTTGTGTACACAGGCCTGAAAAAATGCAACCATCAATTTTAGAAACGGCAGGTCCTAAAGCTAAGTTTTGTGTATGTTTAGAAGTGTGTCAGAAACTAAAACCTTGTCGAAACCGATTTTTTGATAAGTGGAACAACACCACAGAAATCACTACAGCCCTTACAATACAGACGTAGCAATATGTTTTACTTTTCTTCTCAACATTACTAAACATTTGCTGAACTAGAAAGTGAGTCAACATTATTTAGAGTTTTCAGCATAAATTTAATTTTTGTGAGAGATGAACTAAAACAGTATCATTTTTTCAAGATCATATTAATTGCCACAAGCTCATCCAAGTCTCCCTCTTATTATGGCTAGCCACTTTTACACCGAGGTTCTATTTGTAACTTCTTCTAAATACTTAATAGATGGATGGTTTTGCTGTACTACTGATAGGAAGATAAAGGTGTTAAAAGCAGTTACAAGCCTTCTGGCAGATGTTTTATAAAAGATCACAAATTATGGTAATTAGCAACCTAATGACAGGACTCCTCCATAATAATCCCTAAAAATTGATTAGCCATTTATTAAAATGTCTGTAATTTACTAATCATAGGCAAACAGAAACTGTAGTATCAATCATGATTATAAGAGGCTTTGAATTGTTATTGATTAAATAGCCAAAGAGAACTATTCCTGTTAAAGTCCATTTAAACTTTATAGCTGTCATAAACAGCCTTTGAAGCATGCTGTGATAAACAAAATAGTCCTTAGTTTCCTGACTAGATCAACATATACTTGAGTTAAATCAGCTCTCTTCCTCTGAATTTTATATTTCTTCTGACAAGGAAAAAGAAAGATTAAGACGGTCTATTGAAAAATTTTTCAGCCATCTCTGTGGGATCACAGCTGAGTTCGAATGAGGATTCTTCATTTCTTTTGGGAAATGAGATTCTTCATTTCTTAAAATTCCTTATTGCACCAAGTAATCTTTAAAATAGTTCCTGGAATGGAGTGAGATAAGTCATCTTGCATAAGCAAATTTACAAGTATATGAAAGGATGGCAAGTATAGAACCGATAAAAGGGAATTTGTTTTAACACTACATATATTCAGATGTGGAACGTTTGCCTCAAGAAGCTGCTGAAGCCAAAGTTTCAAAACCAAATTATTTAGAAGTGCAACACATCCAGAGTTCTACTATTTTGTGCTCGCACAGTTTTTGGAAGGAATATTAACAGGTGTAAACTGTTTCATTCAAGACCAGGAGGAGATCTAGAGAGAGACAGAGCTGCCTGCTGCAGGATTTTTATGCTCTTCCCTGAGTTATTTGATATTAGAACCCAGCTAGACTCGCCGGATGGTGTGCTCCACACTTCACAGCCACAGCACTCACCTCTTACCAGCCACTGTTGTTATATATTTAAGAAAAGAATCATCTTACTGTAATAAAATTGAGCAGCCATAAAAAAGAAGTTGTCGAAACTGTGTGGCCAGTCATCGCGCTCTGAGGATCTCAGGTTGCAACGCCGTTTCCCATCTGCTTTCTCGGGGGGCAATTCATACAGCGTTTTATTCACCTAATTTTCAATATCTGATTTTTAATTTTTTTTTTTTTTTTAGTTGGAGGCCATTGGTGTTATCAGTCACAGAAGTATGAACAGCCACACTGTGAAGGTACTGCTAAACAATTTATTTTTCCAATCACATTAGTGTTTGGATTCTTCTGTTTTGCAAAGGGCGTCTTTATAGAAATAATGCAAAAGTTCACACAACTCAGCATTTAATGCTGCATGATCATGTTATATGCAAACATAAGTGCTAAACAGGATGCCTAAAGAAGGGTATTTTGAAGATACCAGCGTTTGTTCTAACTCTTCATTTTGTTTCAACCGAGGGTAACGCTACAAATATAAAAATAACTCTGAATGTGCTCCAGAGGTAATCATCCCAGCAAGCTGGGTATAGACAGCTATTTAAATTCTTAAGGCCGGTTACGAAAAATCCTAATGTTCTACCTACAACGGCACCTTTTGGTTTACCGGCAGTATCCACCCAGGCTGCCTGCTCCCTTGCTCACCCCTGTGTCCTGCCTGGCTCTCCCTGGAACTGCCTGTGCTGGGAACAGCACTTCACTCCCAGCACCACCACCGTCACTGTCACCGCTTTTTTGGGGTTTTCTGTTTTTTGTTATAGTTTCCAAGTTTCTGTGGTTTCTACAGCTCAGCCAACCACAGTACCAGATCATTATCTATTTTACAGCCATTTACATGTGCATATTTTCCTATTAAGCTTAACGGAACATTCTTGACACACATTAATATTTTTAAAACCACAAAAAATGATATGCTAAGAAAGTTCCTGTGTTAAATTCCAACATCCAAAGACTTTTTCTTCAAAGATGTCCCCAATTATCCCAAACAAGAATATAGCGACTGTTGAGTGGTTTGGCTTTATCAAGGACTTGCGGTCTACAGAAAAAAATTTATTTTCTTCATCCTTAAATAGATCCTCGACAATGGTATCTAACAGACGTCACCTGCAAAGGAAACAAACAGTCACCTATCAATATTGTCACCAGAAATGTTGTTTATGACAAGAGCCTCAAGCCACTGGTTTTTGAAGGATACGATGTGAAGGGGTCTTCGAAATGGAACATAGAGAATAACGGACATACAGGCAAGTGCTGTCAAATTATTACTGTTATTATGGGATTTACCTGTGCCTTCACTTGGAACCATCCATTCGCTTCTTCCATGCCCTGGGCAAGGTATTAGATATCACTACTGATACTTAAAAGCAAGGAAGCCAAAATAAGATAGCACCCCTATACTTCAGAAGCGAGACTTTCAGAACACCTTCTGGGGTAAGGCTTTCTGGGAACTTTGTGGGAATTATCTGGTTTTGGGATTCTGGACATGGTCCTCGAGCGTCTCAGCAGAAATCGGTTCCGTGCACATGCGGAAGCAGAACTCGAGATGTCTGGGGAACCTCCACGTCAAACAACAGCCTCTAGGACCAGGAGGCGGGTGGGTGTGGGGGGTTGGGACAACAGTTCTGGCAGAGGTACCTAATTCCTGCTGAATGCTCTTATACCCTTCATTGCTGGGCTCGCCCTTTCTGACCCTTGCTCCTGCACAAGGAAGAATTCTGCTGAAGAAGAACGTCATCTGGGAAAGTCATTCAAGCAGTGGCTCGCAGCGGGTGTGCCTTACTAGGTCTTTAAATAACGAGCTGAAATCTTCCCAGATTTCAACCTGTTTTCTCTGCACGTGGAAGTAATCTAACGGGAGCTTGTTGATCAGCTACTTACTGAGTCCGTAAACAATAAATCAGTGAACAGCAAATCAGTAAACAGTGAATCAGTGAATATAATTTAGGACTGTTTCACTTCCTCCCCTTTTCTTCACTAAAAGCAATACTAATGATGATGCTTCAACAACATTATGCTGAATTACTTTAACTTTAAAATAAATCTGTTGTCATTTAAAAAAAAATATCTACAGGTGTTCTTAAAATCATAGATGGATTATTTTAACTGCCAAATCCCTAAAGTGGAAAGTTGCAAATGGCAAATATTTTCCTAACTTAAAATGGAAAGGTAGGAAGGTAGAAGGCTGGGTAGACTTTCACAGCCAGAGATCCTAGTTTAAAACACCAGTAATATGACAGACCATAAGAAAAAGGCACGTTTTGACTTTTCACTAGTATATGGGTTAATAACTTTTCCATTACAGAATGATATTCTAAATTCTCCATATTACAGTTGCTGTGCGTAGAAATATCTTTTACACAAAAATTAATATTCATAAGGATTGGTCAGAACTCTCATCTTTCCCAGCCACGCAAACGGATTAGGTTTTTAATCTGGGCTTTTAAAATTTCTTCCTTCTGAGGGCAACCAATTCCTGCGCTACAGTGAGTAGAACACTGGAACAGTTATTGCTTAAATTACAGCTGCAATTAGAAGCTCTACATGAGATTAGGTTATCATTATGTTCGATGATGTGCAGATAGCAAAGGTCAGTGTCTCAAAGTTCCTACAGTCTAAATAAACAAAGCCAACAAAGATATGTTACTCATCCATTTACAGATAAAAAAAGCAAAGTAACTAAATGACTCACGCAAGCTTCCAGTTTATTTGGAATTCAGAACAGAAATGAAATCTCTGGGGCTTCAATCCAGGTCAAAACAGTCTTTCCTACAGAAAGAAAAGTACTGTGCTTAATGTAGAGGTCTTAATAAGTAAATTTTAAAAACATAACCCAAATGTCTCAAGCGCAGGAAGTGATGGTGATTTATAGCTAGAAAAGCATCTCCTAAGAACGTTTTGTTTTGCTGGTAACAACAGATCAAGCATTAGGCTTAAGTCGCAACACTCCTCTAAATTAAAACAGAATTGAAACCAAATAAACTGTGATCAAGTTTATTTTTAAGAATACTTTGATAGAGGGTGTTCTCCTAGACAAAAAATGGAGGAATAGAGGGTCTTCTGAAAGGTATAAGTAGCTCTGACTCCTGGGGTTGTAAAGTCAGTGAACAAATCCCTACAAATCCCCTCAGTGCAATCAAGTACAGACAGTCTATTACCGTTTTCTTCAAAATGCAATTAACCGATGGTAATCCAAAGGATCTATCAATGGATGTCATAAAAGTCTATAAAGCCCTTACCCCAGAAAAATCCAAAGTAGTGCTCTGTCCTTTTCCTCCATTTTATAAAGGGAAACAAGTAGCATCAAATTTATTTTATTTACTATTATTTATTCAATTGAAGTAATGGGTAGCTTAGCTCTCCAGCAAGTGAGGCTCAACTCAAGCCATCCCAGTTCACAGAGCAAATCCTAGGCAGAAATGGGAACAGACTCTCCAAGTGCTGTGCCATAGAGGGATGCCCAAATCCTGTTGCATATTACCGGGATGTGCACTATGATTTTTCTCCCTTTCATCTCAAATTAATCTCAGCTAGCATTTTGTAAGAGTTCAGCTTCTGCAGAGCTGAACTTCTGGAACACTCGGTATGAAAAACCAAGCCAGAACTTTACGACAAATTTGAATCTCTAGAACATGCATCTTGCTACTCTCACATACTGTTAATGTATGATCTCATTGTTTGTTTTTTTTTTAAAATAATTTTATTTGTTTTCCCCAGTTAAAGTAACATTAAGCACATCCCCTAAAATTGGAGGCGGCGGTCTGGGAAGAAAATACAAGGCAATAGAATTTCATTTGCACTGGGGGGTCCAAGTTGTGCAGCAATACCTTCCTGGGTCAGAGCACAGCATAGATGGAGAAAAAGAAGCCATGGAGGTAGGTGAGACTGTTTGTGGATTATGGCTTTTACTCAAAAACTCTGGCTTTTTAAGATACTGTTGCACAAAAACTGTTGGCCAGTTCTCCTATGAAACCCCAACGGAAATAAAGTACCGATGACACATTGCTCGCTACTCAGAACGCGCAGGAAAACACACTAGTTTTGCATAGCAAAGGCACAGGACAGACAACAAATCTGGCCTCATACGGCCTTTTGGGAGGGGGAACATTTCAAAGTCTCTATGGTCTGATTACACTCTCACACTGCTTATTCAGATTATATATTCATTTCTGGGACTGCAACCATGAATCAACCTATGCAACCGAAAAAATATTCTCTTCAAGGCAAGACAAGTCACCTACGGTTACACGTGGATTGGTGGAAGGATCCCCCCCCACCCCCCACTTTCAAACCATGATGTAAAAATCTGCCTGTCCCACTCACAGGCTGAATATGGAGGGCTGCAGCAGTGCACAGAGCACTTCACCTTCTGGGGACGCCATGATAGTATCGTTGATGAATTATCGTTGAAGTTTTGAGTTACAGTCCACTTATTGCACAGTTTCTGCCTCGAGTCAAGGGCCTCGAGCGGTCTGTCCCCAGCCTGTGAGCAGCAAAGCAGCTCTGGCCCCACTGCAGCGTAGGTGCAGAGAAGCAGCCAGGCTGCACGTACAACAACAAACCGCAGAGGAAAACGAACAAATAATTGGCCTTGACTATTGTATTACAGCTTCATATTGTCCACATAAGAGAAGATGTTTCGGATATATCAGAAGCGAAGAAAAATGCAGATGGTGTGGCTGTGTTAGCATTCTTTATAAAGGTAGGTAGCCAAATTTTTTACTTGCCCATCTCAAATCCACCAGCAGTTTGGCTGAGTGATCGAGCGTGTTAATGTTACAGTAGTCCAAGACCTAAGCCTCCCTCTCTTCTGCAGGCATTCAGTGCCAGCACTTAGTTCCTTTACCCTTTTCTATATTCTGCTTGCTGTTATCTTTTAGCCTTGTGGTTCTTTTCTGGTTTATTCACAATTAATTTAAAGCAACCAGTTGTTGAGAAATGCATGATTTGGAATCAAAATATTTCCATTGCAGGTTGAAGAAGAAAATAAAAACTATGCAACTCTAATAAATGAATTAGAGAATATTAAATACAAAGGTAAGACACTTGTGTTGGTCAAAATGCAACGTACAGCTATTTTGAGCTCATATATTACCAGGTAGTTCGTGGTCCAATCCTGTTGTAATTACAGTAGTGATTGTTACTTGAAAGTCAAAGCCAAAAGATAGAGGTTAGTTTGCCAAGCACTCAGAGCATCGCAGGTGGGAGAAAACTAGTTCTCCACATTTGCAGTGAAGAAACCCCCCTGAACCAGAATGAATGTTCCTGCTTCCGCAGGAGGAAGCACAGCGAGAAGAAAACCGTGCCTAAAACCTGTGTTAACGCAAGAGACGTGCGAAACTTGTGCTCGGTGGGACCCTGCGGCTGGCAGTCAGGGATTTCACGAGCAGTGAAGCAGTGCAGCTGCCCCAGCCGGCGCGGGAAGCGCGCCTGGGCACGAGGCTTTACACAGCCACGAGCAGCAGCCGCGTTTGAAGACAAACGTGAACAATACCTGCAGCCGCGCTCGTTACGAGCAATATTTCCACGTGGTTTGTCTAGGGCAAACAGCACAGATGGAGCCTTTGCCACTGAGTTCTCTTCTCCCGCCTGAGGAATACCTTGGAAGGTACTATCGGTACAAGGGCTCCCTCACCACTCCAGACTGCCACGAGGGTGTCATCTGGACGGTATTTGAGAAGCCAGTTGAACTCAGTATTTCTCAGGTAAGTTGCAAAGGGATAGCCTGGAGGGTCTGCTTACAGTTATTTTGCCCCTTCATCTGTTTGCTCGCTCACAAAATTTAACACAGACTTGTTAGCGGCTCCGCTGCTTTGTTCCTATGACACACACACGCACTTGCTTGGCATTAGCCTAAATATAGTCCTCAGTGCCAGTTTTTTGACTCTATTAAACCATCTCTTAAAAAATGGCAGGAAAGGGGAAGGAAGGGGAAATGACGATGTGAAAAGAAAGCCAAAAATGCCCACAGGTAAACACCTAGCTCAGTGCTTTGTCAGCAGCACTTCCACTGCTGTCATCTGCTCACCCCCAAATTTCACTGCTTTTCTCCTACTGTCGTAAGTATTAGGATACCAGAGCAGAATACTTGACAATCCGAACTTTGGTTCTATCTGCATCAGCTTCAGGCAACCCATGTTTGTCCTACAGAGAGGAACAGGAGACTGAATCATGACTGCCTCTAAAATGCAGATTGTTCAGCTGACGGAGTACACGACTGAAAATTCAGATGTCCTGGAGTGGGCTCTCAGCAACACTACGAGCCAGCACGGCCTGGCCGAGAGCCAGCGTCTGTATTTTAGTTCCTTACCTGCAGTGTACTCATGATCACGTCAGTCACAGGGCAATGCTCAGCCACACACGAGTCAGCATAGCACAGTACGCAAGAGTGAGTATCTGCTTGCTCTGGGCCAAGGTCATGCTGCAAGCAGTTAGAAATTGGAAGCAAAGAAAGAACTCCTAGTCCCCTTACTTCGCATCACTGTGACGTGATGGACAAGGACAGGACTGTGTGCGTCAAGAGGACTGGTGTAGCCAGGCTCTTGAGCTGGACAAAGCATTTGGCTCACACAGAACGGAAGTCCCCGTGATTTCCAAGGCTATAAGAAGTCATCTGTCGGTGACCTCTGGCAGTAGCCTCCATCACGTTGTTTCCTGCAAGGTTTGATGCATCCATACAGCTCAAAACAAGGCCACCAAGTAAGGCACTGCAGATTTATAACATCACAATTTCCAGTGTTCCGCGGAAAAACAATTTAACGATCTATTCTTTTCTTCAATGTCTGCAGATTTCTCAGTTTTCAACAGTCCACTTTGATGGGAAGAACTCGACTTACATGGCTGAAAATTTCCGGCCTGCTCAGTTTCTGAACGGACGAAAGGTGTACTGGTCCAGCGCCAGCATCCTCCTGCCTACCGCTAAGGTTTTAATGTTGCCCCTGATGCTTACGTACATCCTGAGTTCTCTTTTCCAATGAACACTTCTCACCTCATTCAAGGTTCTGGGCTTTTTGGAGGGTCTTTTTGTTGCTGTTGCGGTTGTTGGTTCTTTGTATCAAGTAGTCTCTCTAACTACCAACTCATGAATCATATCTCAATACAGAATTTAACCTTGTCCTCCTCCAGATACTAACCAAGGACTTCTGTTGCTGCTCTTATATAAAATGAAACCCATTGCACTAAATCACAAGAATTCAAAGGAACTGTAAGATAAAGCTATGAAGATTCAAATTTAAAAAAAAAAAAACACTTAAAGAAAACATTAGGATGCAAGCCTGTAGTTTTAACACAACACTGGAAGGACACTTCGCAAGCTATACAGAGGACCTTCAAGAGGAATCTGTTCTTAAGTGCCTACGAAGGGTTTTGTTTGGAGTGTGTTTACATTCAACACTGCAAATCTGGAAGACGGTAACACGGGGAGGAAATCTTACCATCCCTACGTTATCCTATGTGAAGGTACAATACAGAGCAAAGAAAAAAATGCTCATACCCAACTGAGCAACTTCTGGGTGATCCTATCTAGTGAAAGATATGTGACAAATTTAATCTGTACTAACACAATTTCCCCCCCTTCTTCCTTCAGAATATCTCAAGTTAATTTTCACATAAGGATACTGGATTCCTTTCATCTGATCTACTGATTCTGGATTTCAGGTTTCTCTCTTAAGCCTATTTATTCAGCCTAGTACAGCATCCTTCTCTGGGATGCCCACGGCCAATATGACATGCTAGAAAGAAAAAGGGAAGCTCAGTCACGCGTACCAGTTGCACACGTGAGGAAATTCCCTCTCTTTGGAGGGCTGCATTTGAAGCATGGGACTTTGATGATCCTTTACAGTTTTCATTTGCCTAATAAAATGGGACAGCTCAAGAAATGGCTCTTTCCAGTATCACATTTTAGAAGTTTCAAAATGTCAGTTTGAACACTTCAGTGTGAACATTTCCTTTTTTTTTTTAAATAATAACATACCTGCAATATCCGCATATGGTTAAGATTCATAGTTTTTCCAAGAAGATCGTGATTTGAACTGATTTCTTCAGGTCTTACTCAATTACTTGCAGAAAAACTCAATATATTGGGAAATGGGATTTCCTTATATTATTCCAGTTCTCTCTCTGAAGACAGACATAACAGTTTTCTTTGGCTAATGCCATATAACGTTACAGCTTCTTCTAGAATTTTAGATTTTGGCCACACCAAAATAGGTTTTCATATTAGCAGACTTGTATTTTTTTCTTTAGGGTAATATTTGCAGAGATTACTTTATGCTATAGCTATATGGCCATTTTCAGGAAAATCATGGCAGTGAGACTAACCACAGCTCACCAAAGGAGAAAAAGCAGGGGGAAAAATTATTTTCATATTTAACAATCAATAATATAAGCTTAAAAAAACACATGGGAAAGCAAATTCACCTTTTTAAGTTTAGAGGAATGATTAAGACTTTAACTGTATTTTCAGCTAACCGAAAACTTTTGAGAAGCAAACATAAACGAAAGATTAAAGTTGAACAGAGACCTATGTTTTCATTGCCTTCGGTTTTTGTTTCTTCTGTCCTTGCTGAAGGGGAATCCACACAATACTCATTCAGAAAAGGAATGCGACTTTTTTCCCCTATTTTCTTCACAACATTTAGGGTTGGGTTTGCATGGTTTTTTTTTTTGGGGGGGGGGCACGGGACGGATTTGCAGTGCAGTGGGATGTTTCTGATGTTAGCAGGCTTCTAGAGATTTTTACTTCACTTGGGTCACCTGGGTATTACTGCCCGTAGCAAAATCGCTTGGAGTACGGCACCTTGCTCAGCACAGCTGGTGCACCCACCCAGCCCAGCAGGCAGAGGAGAGGCAGATGTCTTACGGTGATGGAAAGGGTACTGTGGATTTCCCCAGCGCAACTTCACCTCTGTACAAACACTCAGCTAGCTAGTTAACCAGGATAAACAGTTGCGTACTTACCCATCTGTTGAACACCTCCGTGTTAGCTATTTCCACTCCATCCCTCAACACCCCACAAGTAGAGAATGCATCAAGAAACTAAGAGGAAAGACGCTCTGTTTTCAGGCTGTTTTACAAAATGTAATAAATGGAAGTATTCTGCAAGGCTCATGTTTTATTGCTCTTTCAAGATTTACAAGCAACACGGTAAGCAGCACAATCCCACACAAAAGTCCCGTAGGTCTGGGAGCTCCTGTTTTAAAGACCAGTGATGTGAATACTTTTCAGGATGCCTCCACTAAGAACAATGCCTTTTGCACTAAAAAAGTGCCCTGCATCTGCTGGGAGTGTGTATAGGAGCCTGTCATCCCACTCCGTTCAGATTATTTACTAAATTCGTGAAGCGATTCTCATCCCAAAGGCAGCTCTCTTAAGGATGATTGGAAGAAACTGTGGAGGATCTGGGTCAACTGTCATTTATTGCTACTGATAAATGACAAATCACAGGGGCAACTTTTCACTAGGTTGTGCCTCAGTTTACCATGTAGATAGAGAGGAGCATTTACAGCAATTAGTTACAATGTGGGAGGATCTTATTTACTATGAAATACATTAAAACATAACTAAAAGGAAGAAAAAAAAATCTGCTGAAAAGATGGTTAGCCCTCTGTAAGTACTCTTCTGCACAAACCTCAGCAAGAAAAAAATCTGAATAGGCAAGTATGGCCATTTTTACTGGGTGAATCTGAATTTTATGCCGATGAGGAAAAGGGAAATGCTAGAATCTGCATCTAGTTCAATCTGTTCTTTGTCGGAGGCACCTCTTTGCAACCAGGCAGACACATTCTGTTCTGGTGCAGGACGTGACAATTACAGGACTAGCACTGATGCAGTGAATAAATACAAATCTACAGCAAAAGCTATTCAATTTAGAAAACAGTAGAAGACACGAAGGCTTGAAGTGGGACATTTGGTTTTCTTTTGTGAAGGTAGTTATGGACAAGTAATTTGCTGTTCCACAGGCAGCTTCGGGTGCTGATTTTCAAGAATTTTGTCTATGTTACATTTGGCATGAAACTTCTTGTATTGCAAAGACACTAGGAAACTACAGTAGCTCTTGAATAAAAAATAGCCAAACTGTGATAATACAGGAAAGGGTGGGGGAAGGAACAGAGGTATTTAGAAAGACCCAGAAAGAACAGTGTTTTCCCACGTACAGAAAAGTTAACACAGAACTTCGCTAATTCATTTTACATATGTTGGAGCCAGAGTTGAAGACTGCTTAGATTCTGTGACTGAAAACTGGAGTACAATAGAAAATGAAACAACACTGGAAACTAAAATTCACTAGAGATGTACATTTCAGGTTTAAAACAAAAAAAGACAAGCAGGGGCTTTGTCAGCCTGAATCGAGGCAGAGGCAGACTAGCGTTTGGGTTGCAGGGAACAAGACATATGAACTGATCATGTTCAAGAGCGCAAAGACCGGAACATTTTGGGAGATTATCAAAGTTTGGATGTAGCTTTGCTTGTGAGAACGCTGTCCTTTGGAATCAGCTTGCTGTTTGGTTTAGGGTTTGCCTGTAACGGCTGTCTCGGTAGAGTCCATTCACCATAAGGCTGAACAGGGTCTCACCAGGGACTCACCAGACCTCGGTAGGTCCTCCTCATTTCCAAAAATACACAAAGCTGAGACTACACAGTGTTGTATAATGCATCCAAAAAGCAGTCCTTTTCCAGTTTCGGATCAGACCTTGATTTGAGAGCAAGCCTTCAGAGGTCTGAGAGGTGAAGGAGCAGATCTGCCCTATGAGCACAGGCCCAGCCTCACTCCTCGATACTCATCTGACAAGCGGCGGAGGAGCAGGCGGGGACAACCGGAGGGGCAGGGACAAAAAAAATTCCTAATACAATATGTTTTCAGCAAAACACTTTCTGAGGAAGCAGAAAAAGACAAGGAAACCTAGCCATTACTCACAAGAAATATATTTATGTTATTCCCAAGGAATAGCTTCGTTGTACAGTCAGCTCCTCCTGCTGATGAACACGAGCTCAAAAAAGCGCTTTTCTTCTGTAGCGAATTATTTTTCCATGACTGCTTGGAGAAAAGGATAAAGCCTTTTGCTTTTTCCTTTCCTCCCTCACCCATCCAGAAGTCGATTTCACAGGGATTTGCCGGCACAGCCAGCAGCCTTCCTGCTAAAAAGATGTCATATAGCAAATCCATGTAAAATATCCTCCATCCACCTGTAGTCAAAAAAGGATACAGAGAAGCCTACCTAGCTTCCCAGGCTGGTTTTGAGGTCTAATAAAGGTGTTAGTACCAGGTATAACATCAACCACCTCTGCTCCAGAGACAGGGAGGCCCGTTGCCTATTGCTGTGCAAAGCACAGCAGATAACCCTGCACTGCGAAAATGATTACGCTTGGAGATGCGAGGCTCTTTTCAATAGAGTTAAAAGCGAACGTGGTGATTTTCTTCTAATGAGCACTACAAATGGCATGGGATTTAGCGAAGGTTCAATGACAGAGAAAAAAAATGTCGTGGTAGCTCTGTGCAGCCGGAGGCAGCTGTGGAAAATGTTTAATGTAGGAGAAAATCATATACAAATTTAAAAAAAAAAAAAAAAGGATGTGCAGGATTTATTAGTAAATTAACACGTACCTGTGGAAAAGCCAAGGAAACTCTAGCTGAGAGGCACTGAAGAAACACACACGAGGAAACGGAGACCGGCCGCCTCCTGCCATGCTGCCCAGCCTGGCGGGCTGCTCCTCGCAGACACGGGGACAACGCGGCCGACTGCAAACCTGCGGAATTCTTCCACAAGCAGCACCTAAAACCCACCTCACTCATACGCTGCATCTCTCACTTGCTCCTCACAGAGCCTTACGAAAACTTCTATTTCAGCACGAAGCAATGCACCCATAAAGAAGCAGCCGAGGCACCCGGGACGCCCGTCTGAGGCGTCCCGTACCCCGGGGCAGTGCTCAGCCCGGCAAGTCTTTGGGCACCTTGTTTTTCTCAGTGTTATTTCCCCGTTTGTAACCACCTTTGCAGACAGGACTGACTCACCGCTTTGCCGTTCACAGGCTGTGAGAAGCGGCAGCGCGGCCGGGCTGCGGCCCCTCTGAGGCGGGCATGGGAGGGTGGGCTGCAGCACCTACTGTCACCAAAGCTGGGCTCAAATGCCAGGCAGGGCAGCCCTGCCACTTAAAAAGTGACTTGAAACTAAAAAAGGAGGGGGGGTGGGGGGGGGGGTGGGAACGTGACACAAGAAAAAAGGGGAGGAAAAAA
>JAVKLA010000084.1:2843073-2939931 GCA_034782735.1 Sagittarius serpentarius
CCCCCCCCCCCCCCCCCCCCCCCCCCCCCCCCCCCCCCCCCCCCCCCCCCCCCCCCCCCCCACGTGACACAAGAAAAAAGGGGAGGAAAAAAAAAGAGGAAAGAATGGCAGGTGAGGGGTTGTGCACCCACAGGCCTCGCCTGCCGCTGGCCGCCATCTTCTCAGGGTCCCTTCCAGTCAGGCTGAGGGGAGTCCAACAGGCCCGGGGACCCCTTTGCTGTGGGCATCTGCCGGGCACCCGACTTGGGGAACAAACAGCCCCGTGCTGCCTTCCCCACCATGTTTCAGGTGCTGTAGCCCCGGGGCTTTGGGTGGCAGAGAGACGGCAGCAATCGCCGCACCTCAAGAAAAACGCCTAAAAGCGGCGTTGCTTCGGGCTGATTGAGGAGCCCGCTGCAAAGTGCCGCGCCGGCGGCTGCAGGGAAAGGGGGTGACGTTTCCAGTGCATTTCCAGACCCCGCTGGGGGAGGTGGCCAACACCTCGGGGCCGCCGGTGTGGACTCCGGTGCCCAGCACAGGATACAAAGCAATCAAAGAAGTTGGGAGCGCGAGCGACGGAGCAGTGTCTGTCAGCAGGGGCCACAGTGACCTCCTCAGCCAGGCTGGATAAAGCCGGGGCAGTTTGTCTTCTTGATGCCCTCCAAACTCTTTCCGAACACAGACACAACTCATTCAAGCCAACTGCCGAGAATGGGAACATGCGGTTTTAATTATGAAGTTTAAATATATTTCCTAAAAATAACCTGCTGTTTGGGGCTTTTAGTATCAGAAATAAATCCATATACACCCATAAAACCTGATTATAATTAGTCACACAAGTAAAATTATGAGTGTAATTAACTACAGCAATTAATTGAAATGCCTTTGGGACATTATTTCCCTTCATGCAACTGAATGCAATTTGCATTTAAAGTTATATTATAAAAGGTGTAAGATTGTAATCAGTTTGGGTTATTTTATTATCTTTTACCTATTAACATCTCCTGAAATGATTTAGATATCTAATACTCAAACATGATTCTGATTAAAAAAAATCCAAACAGCTGACACTATTTTAATAACTATGGTTTTTGTTTTCTTATAATCTGTCTCCTCCTAGCTAAACTTTTCCATGCCCCTTCTTTTTGGTCATATGACGAGAACCTATTCTCTATTAGAGAGAATCCATTAGTTTCCATCAACTGAAATTACCTTCATAATGTCAACACCCTTTCACTTCCCACATTACTAAGACTACTCGTTGTTCCCAGCACGTAGGAGAAAGATCTTGATTGATGAGTTTCCAGATATGTGTGGTTATGAAGAATTTACGAAAGAGAAAGGAAGGCAGAAGTTCTACATTCTGCTGATTGTGCTGATGTTGAGATTAAGCCCTAAATAAATCATAGTCATTTTCTATCAAGAATGCTGTATCTTTGAAAAACTAGAATCATTTGAGTTTGTTGTACATGAAACTCTTCCGCATTACACAAAATGCTTTCTTACATGCCGTAAAACATAATGTTTTATGTCCTGGAACCCAACAGTCACTGCTGAACCAATGAATAATCCTGGGAGAAAAACAGTCAGCTTCCTAAGGTAAAGGAAAACTGCTGCCTAAAAGAGCAGGATAAAGACACAAAGTCAACCACCGAGGTGCTGAAGTCTTCCTCCAGCCCCTCCAGCTGAAATTCACTGCAACTGATGGCTACTTGGCTTTCTGTGCAGCGCTTTATCCCCAACACATATAAGAAAAAGGGAGGATTCACCATTAATTTTCCAAGTCCTCAGAGAATTTCAGTGCTCCAAATCATTGATATAGCTCAAAGGTTTTGGGAACTGGGTGTTGGGACAGTCCCAGTCCAAGGAGTGTCCCTGTGTATACAGAGCTCAGGTGATGCCTACAAAGCAAGTTGTAAGCAGAAGAATTGCCAAAGCTCCATTTACTTCAATGGTTTTACAACAGTTTGATTGGCAGAGAACACGGTGTCTTATCAAGCACTGCAAAAAGGACGCCAGTGTCACTCATATGAAAAAAACTGAAATGGGTTTCTATTGTCCTGATTGTTAATGTTGCAGTGCCACAGCATAAGCAGGAAGTTCGGGTTTATGATCCCGCAGATATGAATGCACATGTTACGGAACAAGATTGATTTATTTAAAAAAAAACAGCTATTAAAGCTCATAAAAGACAAATATTCAGACTACATGGAAACACGTTAGAAAAATCAGTGCAATTTCTACTGCAACCATAGAAATGGTTTGAGACTGTGACAGAGAAGAGTTGGTAGGACAACAGGCAATCCGCAGTTCATGATTTACAAATGCCTCATATAAAGCTTATTAAAGAGAAAAATCACGCCTGACCTTTTCTCAGCAAGTACCAAGTGACCTCAGCAACAGATTCAGCCTCAAGAAAGAGACGGCAGCTTGGTGAAACCTCGTGGCTTGTTTTGCTAACACGAGGCAACATCACGTAGGAAGTTCATAAAACGGCTGTGCAAGGGAAGCACACAGAGAAGCACCTCTGACAGTTAAAATCCATTTACAAAAGAAAAAGAGCACGCGTAGTAAGCTATGAAAGCTGGAATTAACTCTTCCAATAGCTCATTTCCCCCTGCCCCCCCTTTGACTAAGACATGTGGCTAAGTAAGTCTTCACTTCTACAGAAGATAGAGATGCCTAGAGTTTTCAACTTTCTAGCTAAACAGACTAAATAGAGGCTTAAAGCCCCACAAATAATAAAGACTGAGATAAGGGTAAAAAAACGCCAAGGCATGAGAAAGTAAAAGTTTACTTTACAAAAGGTATTTTGCAATAGTTGCCCCCAGCAGAGCCTATAGAAATGGTAGCGTAACTTGCTTCTCCATTTAGAAAATCAGGAAGAACAGTACAATAATAAAACCTGCCGGTCGCATGGGCAGTGGCAATAAAAGCTTCAGTATCAGTGCCTGCTTTGCTGCAACTTACTGCCAAGTTCCTGTCAAGAAAGCTGAAATGGAATGATTAACACATCCTGCGCCCTCATTATAGAGCATTCAATTATCCCAGGATACTCCATGGCAAATAGATCATTTTCAATACAACATGGCACCACACTCTCTGCACTGCACGCTCTGTAAAAGCTTGGCCAGCTGCGCTCTGCTTCTCTGCACCTGATCCCAGTCCTGGGGTTTTGTATGTTTGATTTCCTTGTCTTCAAACTTACCTGGAAGGGAATTTAAGAAAAGGCAGTGCTCTTGTACCAGTGCCCTTAACACTCCTGGGTTAAAATTTGCATTTAGTAGTTTTTATAAGAAGCTCCTTGCAGCATGTTCTCAATCAACAGCACCATTTGTTCTTATTTAGAGGAATTTGAGAGTCATTGATGACTTCTAAGAGTACTCTACCATCAGTAACATTATTTCTAATAGTGGAAGGACAGTAGTTTCCTCTCCTCCCATCCCTTGCTCCTTTATCCCTTTTTTTTTTTTTCTTTTTAAAAACCCTAATGGCATACAGCAAAATGCATCATTACCAGCCTTTCACATGAGCAAAGCAGCAATGTAATACAGCCCTTGACTCTTAGAATTATGCCTTCCCTGACAGGTTGGAGGAGCTATGGGAACTCGGATTAAATGGACAGAAGACAATCGTAAGACTCCAGACTGCTCTATGCGCCTATATATAGACATACACACACATATATACACATCAGTGGAAGTAGTAACACATAAAATAAAAGGAAATGACAAGTACATTTCTAAAATGTAGGAGGATACGAGATATAGGGAGGATATTGTAATATACAGCTACATTGTACACAAGAAGGAAAGGTTAAGTTTTAGGAAGAGGTAGCTACCTTCACCTATAGCTGAAAGACTCAATTACATACAAATAAGCTTTTTATAGCAGCATTTGTTAAATGCAAACTGTAAATTGGAATGCTAGCAGCATTCCACAAACCCGGCCTGCTGCTCCTGCATGTCATGTCATGATACAATAACGTGGGTTCATGGATTCTCAGTTCATTGGCTCTCTGCAAGACGTTCTGGGACAGGGAGCTGGAAAAGTGGGGCAAAAATTGACCCAAATCAAATTTTTGTTCAAAAAGAAGATGATAAATAGCAAGCCAGCCTGGAAGAAATTGTCCTCTACACAAACTGCTGTAATAGCAATATATTTTTTTTAATTGATCTGTAACAATTTCCATTAGAAATTAAGTTCATATTTAAGTTTCAGTCTTCATTGGGGCAGAAGGCAGGGAATCCAAACACTCACAGCCAGGGAGAGGTTATTGTGATGGGAGTTTGACTTTTTTACCAGTGTGCAGTAATGCGTGCTGGACTCCTGAGGGTGGGTTCCAACCCCCCTACCAGAGACTAGCAGAAAGCCAAGGAATTCAAAGATAGCTTTGTAAGTCACGCCGAATGACACCGCTCCCCCCGAGCACCTCTTTTCTAGAAAGCTGCAGTTCACTGTTCATGTTTCCAGAGTCAGGCATTTGGGCTCAAGGCATAAAAACCACTTTAACTCAAATCAATCTGGAACACTATTTGTTAATGCAAGATGTTTTTTCACAAATTAAGTCAAAAGTGATTTATAGTGCCAATCTGTAACCCTGGCAGGACCATCTGTGTAAAGGCCAAAGGTCCAAAGCTGAAAGACTGAAGCGCAGAGCCAGGGAATAACCTGCCACATGAGCATCTCTCCAGCAGATCGCTGCAAAGACTAGAAGAAAATACTAATATTCTGAAATAAAAATGCAATTAGGGCCCTAACAAAAGAAATAAAGCCCCATACAGTGTACAGCACAGCACCCAGAAGTTAACACAGCCGCGTAGCATGTGAAGGGTGTGAACTCCTGCAAAGCAGGGAGCAGAGCTTTAAAGTCGCCCTGCTAGCAACTGCATCGTGTGCTGTGACAAGTTATAGTACCGAATACTTTTTTCAGACTGACCTTATAACGTTTATCAGAGTGCCGTGGCGTTGAGGAAAAACACACGCGAATTGCAAGGCTTTCAGTTAAGCCGTGAGAATAGACAGCACCAACAATTTAAAGCACCCCAGCAGAAATAAAGGCTGTGGGGACACTTGAAAACTGATTCACTCGGAATCTGTTCGCCCCGAGCCAGCGACTACAGCCGCCTGGAAAAACCACAAATAGCACAAGTGACACACTTAATTTTTGGTATTCCAATTATCGGGGGGATCTAAGTAGTAAAATTATTGGAAAATATTTGATACATTTTGCAAGGGATTGTCAACATAAGCCAGTTCAGCTAGCGCAGGTATTCTACATTAAAAGTAATTGTGGTAAAGACAAGTGCAAGTAGGCTGAAGGTCTCTGTAAACTGTGCAGGTTGTTCTCTAGCTGATAGGCCAGAACAGCCAGCCAAAATAAATCTAGTCTCTCTCTGCAAGTATTCTTCCTCAAATACCTTCCTTTGGAGTAATCTTTTATTTTAAGCAAAATACATAAACAAAATAATGTCAGTGTTTTACTATTGTACACGTGAGTCCAAAATACCCAGTATAATCATCACCAAAATAAATTACTCTACCGGTTTGAAATGGTGGGAAACTCCAGTTTTCCTTTCATTCAGATGGAGAACATTTTATAAGAAGATATTCCTCTGGGATAATATACATTTTCACGGATTCAGATAAAAGTTACCATATTTTTTCCTATCAAGGCTACGTACATTAAACTTAGTGATGTGGGAAAGAGAAAAAGAGCCGGATGAGAATCTTAAACGATCACTTTCATGCAAGAGAAATAAACAGCACCAGTTCCACTGGCTCTTGCAAGAACCCCTTGAAACAACAGCTTTCCACCGACTTCTGAAAACAAAACAGCCGACATTTGTGCAAAGAACCTATTTTTGTATTTGAATGACTGCACCCTCTTTCTGTAGGCTAGTAACTCTGTGCAGCGTTCTTCCAGTCAGCAGTTTACAGTGGAATTATAAGACAGAGAACCCAGCTAAGAAAACACTCCCTTGGCCCCCTTTTTCCTCTTTTTTGCAACCACAGAGCAAAGAAAAAGAAGTTTTGTTTAACAGACTGGAGCAATCTGAAAAATCAGAGCTCAGGTTGCGTACGTGTCAGCTTTTCCATCGCTGACACTGTTTCCTTCAGCTATTCTGCATTTATTTTTAAAAGGTCATTAAGCAAGATACAAAAGGTGAAGTGCAATGTTACAGATTTATGACCTGCCCAGGCACTTGTTAGACAAAGGGTCAATGCTGCCTTGAACACAAAAGCTTAGGTAAAGTAGGCGTCTGCTTTCTACCCTGAAACATCAAAGCCCAGCAGTTAAGTGAAAAAAGACCAAACCAAGCTAAGAGTGAAATACATTAGCAGGGGATAGCCACATCTGCGTTCTATCCCTTACCTTCCTTTAATCAACTCTTAATATATTTTATTTATTTATTTTTTTGAACTCTACCCTTCTTCACACTCAACTTCTCTTTCGCTGTATTAGACTGCCTGCCATTCACATGAAAGAGAAGGCAACTTTAAAATAGAGCTAGCATTGTTGTCCCAGTTAAATCAAATAGGTTAAACAACAGCCCAAGCTTCTTATCCCTACAGATTTTGTGTTAAAAGCTAATAATTCTTCAGGTCACTCTTCTTACTACTTTAAACAGCTGCTAGTTTTCCTCGTGTCTTATTAAGCAGTCAAATCTCTGGATTATGCTAAAAGCAAAATTTAATGTCTTCTTTAATTGGGTCACTGTTTGAAAATACCATTTACACTGAAGGCAATCCTATTCCAGCTTCTATTTCATTCATAATCATTTAAAGAAATAAAATCGGAGGGACAGGTAAGAGGTTTAACACCCCGTCTGACATCTTTGTTCACATCTCATGGTCAAACTGGTCCTCTGATATGCTGCCAACTTTTTATCAAAAAGCTTCCACTAAAATTCTCTTTGTTACAAGTTAAATACTGGGGCTGCCTATGCTCAAAGAGGCTGTGGGCCCAGAGATTTATTCCCTTGTGCGTGTCCTTTAAACAGGAACATTTTTATAATCAAAACTGAAGATAAAAAGGCAAGAGCACATGGCAGGCAAACATTTACGATTCACTTGCTCGTAAGCAAGGTCATAAACACGAGCATGCGCTAAGGGTCAATGTGCATCATTCGGGTCTTCCTGTGTGGAATCCTTTCCCGCCCCTGGAAGAAGCAGGCTGATACAATGTGAATGGTTTTGATTGAAAAGTCTCCAAAGGGGTTTTATTCCCTATCAAATGGAAAACCCCATCTAACAAAAAATTAACTTTCTGTTCTGTTTGCTAGTGGATCACAAAAAGAAAACCTCCAGCATCTAGATGAAGCACTGAGCCACCATTTAAATTGCTGCATGAGTATCTGAACACCAGCGCTTTAAAAGTCAGCCAGTTCTACCCCTGTGAGTTTGGAAAGGAGTCCAAATCATAGGCGAATTCAGGCTGGAAGGGCCCTCAGAGGTCTCTAGTCCGGCCTCCTGCTCAGAGCGGGGTCGGTGTGCAGTCAGACCAGGCAGCCGAGGGTTTCATCCAGGTGGTTCTGGGAAACCCCCAGGGACAGAAATTCACGGCTGCTGCGTCCGCCTGTCCCGCTGCTGCGCTGCCCTCGTGGCCAACAAGTTTCTCCTCACACCAGGTCAGAACCGCTCTTCCTTAAATCTCTCTCTGTTGCGGCCACCCTCCTGCCTCGCACCGCCGAAGGGGCTGGCTGCATCTTTGCAGTTCCCCCCTTGTCTGCCTTGACCTGGAGGGGGCTCGGGGAGGCAGAGGCTCTGCTCGCGACGTGGCCTGACGAGTGCTGAGCACAGAGGGGTAATCACTTCCCTCAATATACTGGCTCGGCTCCTGCTAACGAGGCTCCGGGTGCTCTTCGCCTTCCTTGCTGGCAGGACACTCCGCTGGCTCCTGCCGAGCTTGCTGGCCTGATCCTTAGTTTACTTTGAAGCTGCATCACATCAGTGTATGTTCATCCAGTCCCCACTGCTGAGCTCTTCCTTCCCTACCTCGGGCAAGCCTGCATGCACAAATCCTGTATACGTTGTTCTGCCCACGGTGCACTCCTGCGTGGCACTGGCACCGGGAGCGGTACATGGGGGCGACTGTCAAAACGTCAGTGGAGGGCTGTGGAGGAGGGATCTGTCTAACAATGTAAGGGCCAGATCTCTGTAATCACATTGTTCCTTGCATTGTCTCGTTACTCCAAACATCGTAATACAAACATCGTGTGTAAGGCTTTCTTAATTTGCCACTGGTGGTGTTGGATCCTGTTTCTGGCTCTGAAGCAGCAGCTTTCCTTTGTTGTTATCCCGTTCGTAACTAACATGCCCTCTTCAGTTTTCCTGCAGTTTCTCATTGGGAGGCCAATGTTTATTTGTAATACATACAAATATTTTCTCCATCCAAATGCTGCATTAAGTGAAGGGACAATTTTTAATCTGCAAACCGTCTCGGCCATTTCATGCTAAACATAAAGAAGGTTTAGATAAATACTGTGCTCTCTATGTCATATTTCAGCAAATCTTAAGCAAGATTACCCATGTACCCAGAGCTACTGAAAGACCTGGCCAAATTTCTCTCTTATGTTAAGTTTGAGTTAAGCCTGTTGCCTCAAACTATTTCTTTGACTCGAAAGATAGCCAGCACACAATCCACCACCTTTCCAATTCATTTGTCAGTTTAGTTCCTTTCTTCCACCTCAGTCTGACCAGAGAAAACTCAAATGGATGGTGTAAACACAATGTAAGTTGCAAGATAACTTGAGGAAATAAAAAGCTAGAGAAGAGTCAGTAAGAAGGTGGTAAGTATTTGCACACAAGATCTGAAAGTCTAGGTAAGATGACCTGGCTGTGACAGCATACTGACAAACCAAAGTAAAAAGAAGGTATTTCAGAAAAGAAGCTATCTTCATTAACTTTTTAATTCTAAAAAAATTATTATTTTTTTTTGATCAACTGTATCTGCAAGCATTAGGGCATGCCCAAATTCAGCAACGACACTGCTTTGAGCAGAAGGCTGGACTGGATCACCTCCTGAAGTTCCTTCCGACCTGAATTATTTTATGATCCAATAGTCTATGCAGAACTACACACCATGCTATTATTTCATTTATATTAAGCCTACGTTACACTCCATGGCAAAGGCAGATGGTTTAAAACAACCCTGATCCCTTCAGTTTGAGTAAAAGGGAAGTGTACCTGTTTCTTTCATGGGAGAAAATGGAATCTGCCTTGGTAAGGCCCCCAAGAGCTCCCCGTGCTTCCCACTTTCTGGAAAAGGGAGAAGCATGTTATTTTAGCATATTACGCAGAACTGAGAAACAACTTACTGAGAAACGCTGAGAGCAGTTTGGATGTACTATTCCCAAAGTCTGGAAAGCACAGTCATCTCACCCCAGAGCTCTAGGAGCTAACTCATTTGTACTTTTGCACCCAATAAAAATCTAATGCTGAAAAAAAATTTCAGCAGTACTAAGATAAATAACACTGCCTAACCGAGTACAGGCCATCCTACGTTGCCAGAGATCAGACAAACACTTTAACAAAGCCTGTGACGCATCTGCTGCTGGGTTTTTTTTGTGTGGTGGTTTTTTTTTTTTTTTTTTTTTTTTTTTTGCAGGGGATGGAACTACATGAACCCTGACAAACAAAAGCAGCATGCGACCCACCTAGGGACTGCTATCTGCTTTGCAGTCGTGATTTTTAAATACAGCGTTAGAAGTTAGAAGGCGAGGTTCAGCAAGTCAGGTAACGCGGGACAGGAGATTCAGCTGCCTTAGCTCCGTTTTTACAGTCTTATATTTACGAAAGACATGAATGGCTGGAACCAGCCCTGAGGTGACGGTTTATAGCTAAAGACTGAGGAGAACAGCAGAAGCTGAGAGTTTTCAAGCACTGCTGTTAGGTGTCACACGCAGCACTACGAGCCGGAAAAAACACACGCCGTCCCTCCAACCCATGTGATCCCTTCGTCTGGCCCCAAACGCAGGCAGGGAAGTAAGTAATGACTTCGATGGAAGTCCACGCAGTGGTAATCAGGCTGGAAACACGCAGTAGGACGGCAGCTTCAAATCCATCGAAAGGAAGCATTTAACTGTTAGAGATCTGTCTGGAATGATCCTAAATAAAAACGAAAGTTGTATTTTGCCATTATTTTTCCTCGTTTGTTTTCTACACTAACAGTTAACAGAGAGCCTGCTGGATGTGCTTTTGTACAAACGGATGTCCTTTTCATACTTCTGTCTTTATCTTTTTTTAGTCTTAAAATGAGTATCCATACATACGTTTGTTGTCTCTGCACTTCTCATGAGCTTGAATAAACACAGGAAAGCAGCTTGGGTTGGTTTTATCTCCGTGCCAGTTCCCGGGGCATCACCACCACGCTGCCACGCACGATGCAAACGCTGCCAGCAAGTAATGGCATTAAAGCACAACAATTACTTGAAGTTTACCAAATTAATAGAAATTTTCCTTGTGATTTTCAGTCTTGAGGTCATTTTTCATGAAATCTAAATAAAAGACTAAATTTGATTTTCCAGTATCCTTTGAACTATGCCTTTAGATGAATAATTACATGAGGCTACGACATGTCCTACGGCCACCCCGATGTCCTGCTCGGTTATCTTTCCTCAGAGCCTACCAGTTTTGTTTGCCCAGACAAAAGGACTAAATTGCAAAAACCAGGAAAACTGCTAAAGTCTGTCTCAATGATAAACATTATTTAATCCCCAAAAGACAAGAATCTTGAGTTTGTGTGTCCATATGATAAAACAGCCAGGATGTCACCCACCTGTGTTGGTTTCTTTGTGAGCTACTAAGACCTGTGAAGCGAGCAACTATCAGAAGCGAGGGGAGCATTTCATGATTCTACAAATATGCCCAGAAAATTTTGATTTATATTAAATCCAGAAGCATCCTTAATGTATTTTCTAGTTTGTGGCTGATTTTGCCAAAGGGACCTTATAAAACATTGTTTTTAATTTTCACAAACAGGAAATCTTTTACACATGAACAAGGAAGTCAGAGGCTTGTCCCGAACAAAAGGCACAATCTTCCAAGCTTCTGTCAGGTTTTTATTTTCCTGAAACAATAAATCAGCAAGCATGGATGACTGTGTTTTACTAAGTTCTTGCTTCAATTACTGGACCTAAGGGGGCGGGGGGGAAAAGTAACAAAAGCATTAATTAATACATACGCTGATCCTCCGGGCCCTCGGCCAGCCGGGGCAGCTGTGCCTGCAGTCTGGGCGCTTTCTCAGGACACTTAATGGCCGCCATCTGTAGAGGACAGGTACATGTATGATATAGAGAAAAGCAGCGACCCGACCTCCTGTGTCGACCGAAGGGAGGGCAGGGAACAGGAGGATACACTCTGGCCATAACCAGCAACTCCAGAACAGATGCAAACAATAGGATGAAGATGGAAAATACTTTTGGTGTCGGGCTTTTAAGACTTAAGGGGAAGTGACAGGTGTCAAGCCCTTTTGCTAGCAGGGCATTTGCAGGAGTTGGTGCATCTGTGCTTCCCGTCACACTGAGGGGAATAAGAGATTTTTTTGCATAGGAAGGTACTTTCCCTGCTGCGTCTTTCCACCTCCCTCCCAGGAGAAAGACCAAAAGCTGTTCGGCTGCTGGACTTCACTCCAGGTTTAAAGGCAGGCCAGCTAACTACCTTCAAGTGTAGGCCACGTATTTTTAGCACTTCAGACACACGTAAAGGTACACGGGCAAAATTCCAGCACAGCTCATTTCACAATTGCTCCTGTCTTACAAAATGGGCTCTGCTAATTTTAGAGAGTCCTCGTCTGCGACTTGTACAGTTTTGATTTGGGAAATAAAAGGCATTCAACAGCAGAAAATGGCTGCAGGTTTTTGGCAGTGATATGATCCCTTAATCTATTTAATGGCCCTTGGTATACTTCCGAATCAATAAAAGCTTTACTACTGAAAACAGCACCTATGAACATCTTCGATAATTAGAATTTTTAATTTTTTTAAATTGCACTTTCAATACCTAAAAGCCTTCACAGAGGAAAGTCATGATAGGAACAACTATAGATCACATTCTTTGATTCAAATTAAATTTTTGATACTGAAAAATGCACAAATGGCTCAAACAACACCGGAATTATCACACTTGTGAAGAACAACCACTGTGACTGCTCTGATGATTTATCACTAGGCAGTAAAGACAACTGCATTGAGCAAGTGTCATCATTTAATGCTGCACAAATGCTCCAATTGCAGCCAGTAAATATAGCAAGAGATGGCTTCATTTCCAGAGACACTAGCTTCTCTAGCATCATCCTGGGCGATACTGATGCATGCTAATCCTTGGTTAAATACCCATTTAGCATCTTCCAGGGCCATAAAAGAAGAACAATAGTTCATTTCCAGCTAAACATAATGTTTGGAAACATTCAAAAAACAACCAACGCCAAGCGATACGTGACTCCTGATAGACCAGCTTGCTGGGGACTTTGGTCCAGTTGCCAACTCAACCAGATTTACTTCCTTTTTGGAAAAAAGCATGATTGTAATTGCAGTAAGCCTCTCATAGTCAGTGTCTGCTCAGAGGAAATGTCTCAACACTATAGACAATCAAGAAGAAAATACATGAGCAAACACTCATAGACGTAGAAGCAGCAGTGAGAACGTATCAGTACACCAAGACTGTACACAAATTACGTCTGGATCCTTGTTTCAAAGGCACTGCTTCCAAGAGCAAAACCTTCATGTACGTAAGGGATCACTTCACTTTTGAAATGGATGGTTTTCTAAGAGTGTCATTAACAGCAATACTGAACAAGGGATTCAACTGAGAAAATATCAAACTTACCTTTTGTAAGCAACAGAAGAGTTTCAGATGAAAATATAGTTCAGGTACAGTCTGCTTATCAGAGTTATTGGAGTTACCGTTCCCTTTCTTGTCAGAAATTCCATGAACCAACAACTGGATTCACCTTCTGAAGTTTTATTTTACTTCTAAACCGCAACCTATCTGCAAGTGCACGTCTAAGCAACAGCAAGAGCAATTTTGACCTTTTACTCATGTTTGTCTCAGAGTTGTTGCCCCTCCAGCGACTAAGTGAAAGATTTTCGCCTTTGACTTTCCACTTTGTTAGCTTTAAGTCTTGCATCAACTAAAACCTAGCAGTAGGATACATCTAAAGTATGCTAGCATACATTAAAATAGTATCAACAAACGTGCATCATGAACAGAAAAGATCCTAGAAGAAACTGCATATTCAACTCTGAGTAAAAAGCCCAAATACTTTCTCAAACAGAATACTCTTTCTTCCTTTCCTTTTTAAATCTCAGTGTTACCATCCGACACACGCAGGGAGTGCTCCCTCTAGCAGCAAGATATCAAACGAGCCAGATCTCCAGTAGAATTTACCTTGCTAAACTCAGTTTGTGCCCTGTGCAAAATTTTCCCAAGGACTTTTTTGCCATTAGCATTAACCTCACAGTTACTTGGATTCATGACGAACTGTATCTTCCTAAAAAGCCACCGTTAGTCTCTGCTTATATGAAACTCCATCTTATTTCTGCAGGCAGTACCAGAAAGTGGGCTTCAGGACGGCTTCAAGTTTTTTCCCTTCTTAAAGAAAAGAAACACAGTGGCACATTTGCCACAACCTGTAAAGAAAAATAAAAGGTAACCAAACACATCACCCTCTGTATTGACCACAGCCACAATACAGGGACCTGTCACTACACGTGAACCGAGGCGTGCTTTCAACAGCTGAACGGAGCAGATGACCTCCTTTTGTCCCAGCCCAAGTTATTCTGTGATTTTACAGACTTAACAGATTACAAAACAACAGCAGAGGAAACGACGACCACCTGCACTACAGCATGTGACTCGTCCTTTCGCTACGGGGAAAAATTTCCTTTGCTGGCGAATGTAGCAGTTCCATTCTCCACCTGTGCAAACCGCTATCTGGAGATGACGGAGCCTGAAGCAGCACAGACACGTCATTGCTTGGCCTGTTCTTATGAACTATATTTATTTTTTAACTTGCAATCTTTCCTTTTGCTTCTCTGTCTTTTGTATGAATTGTATGTTGAGAGCGCTGTTTTTCTCTCATGAAAACAGGTATTCTGCTTGACCTAAACCGCCTATTGATCAATTATACAAGCACAATTAAATGCTTAGGCACAGAATTACCAAGTGTCATTTACTTCAGATCCTATTGTAGCGTGAAAAATTTTAACTTCAGAAATTGTTCCTCCTGGTGAGGCAAACCCCTCTGCTAATAAGCAATAAGCAAGATGACTCCCACTGCAGATAAACTTTGGTTTATTTTCTCATTTTAACAGGTTAAAAATCAGATTTTGTGTGAGAGAGCATTACAAAAGGCGAATTCTGCTGGCAGAGCAGCCAAGGCGGGCAGCGCTGCCGCCGCGTGGCTGTGAGCACCGCTGCGCTGCCCCAGGTCCAGCTGAAAGTAACAATTCAGCACACGCTATTAAAAGATTTGTCTAGTAACTTCCTATCAAACCCTCCAGTGATGGAATCTTTGCGTGACTTTCTTAAAAATCCCATTATTTCTGGAATATTTTGAAGAAAAACGGGGGTTTTACGTAATTTTTGTTAAACTCAAAAGGAGCCTTATTTACCACAGGATGAGAATCTGGAATAAAATTATTACAGCTCAAATTTTAATTGTCCAAGTACACATACAAAAATTAAGCAATTAAATATTTTAAAAGACAGCTAGCTGATTTTTTTTCCCACTTTAAAAACCTGCAGAAGGATTCTCAAGGGCAGGTAAGAAGGGGTCCTATGTGCAGCCACTGTGCTTGTAAGTCATCGCTGATCTCACTTCAGATCTATCGAAATTACACCCTGGAAACACGTGAGAATTAACAACCGCTGAATTAACATGGTTTAGGGCACTAGTTCTTCAGACTTATTTGTACGAAGGAAAAGTCTCACTCTCTCTCATGTACACAGGCACACACTTTAAGAAATTAAATGGACCAGTTCTAAAAAAATCTGAACAGAATGCTCTCAAAAGGAAAACTAAAATAACTTAAAACCATATCTTAGAAGAGCTGAAATATCTTGGTACTTAGAACTAAGTGCTGTGCTGGACAAACTGCAAAGAACTGCTGTATGCTTATTCACACCTTTTGATTTTTGGATTGACAAATACTTTTAAGCTTAATGAAAACAGTATAGAAACTTCAAAGCGGGAAAACAGCTATTAAAAATTATCTGACAAGATGTGACACTTCATCTGCATCCACAGTATTTAATTTGTTTGAATAATAGTTACAGATAAACAGGTTCACTCCATATACAATTACCGATACCTTTTTTTTAATACAGCTCATATTCCAGTACATCAACACTATTTTATTTACAAGGTATTTATGTACATTAACGTCTTTCTAAAGTCAGTGCATTGTCAATAAGTTTTATACAATAATTTACAAGGTGAATGTAGTTAATAGTTAACTTAATAAATTTACTACTAATTCATGAATTAATTTAATTTAAAAAATTAATTACAACCAATGTAACAAACACAGAAGATCAAATAACATTAGTAGATTGTGCTACCTGCTTAAATAAAACATTTTAAAGTAAATCAGTTGAAAATCTTTCATTTTTCATGGAGTTTGTGGAGGGAGTAGACAAATGGGTATTGAAAAAGCTTCTAACCTAGAAATTCACAAGTCATGTTCACTTTTCTTCAGTCTCAATGTTTAGACCACTTTAAAGATAAAAGACCATACAGGATAGGGAGCAACACTTTACAAGTAAGACAATACTTATTTCGGAACCGCTCTGCTGTCCTCAGAGGCACAACCTCCAACAAAGGCAGGGAGGTTTTTGCCTGAGTAAAGACAGCAAGATCAGCTGATATAATTTCTTAAACGGATAAAACTCAGATCTTTCTGGAAATCATGAACTTACTGGTAGGTTTGGCATTCTTGTAAAACGCAGTAAAATGAATCCAAACATTTATTTCAAAGATCAACCAGGTAAGTATCAATTTTGTTAGTGAAGATACAAAATCTAAAGAATCTGGAAGATGACATATGACAAAATTAGTAAGCTTCTTAAGATTCAGCTGAAGAACAAAAGGCCAAAAGAGTGAAACTTTCATTTTCATTCAGATATGCAAACAATTTAACACTGAAAATGTTTAAAGAAATGCCTACTCAAAAAAAAACTATCTTTTTTCCAGTCTCTGCTAAGACTCAGGCATGCTTTCCTTCACGCAATAAGCCCATTGACTTAAAAGAGCATGTTGCAAGGGCACGGAAAGCAATTCTGGTTTAATTGCGAGTATGCATAACCTGTTGCAAAAAAAGAAAGTTTGAAAAGGCAACCAAATTTTGAAAAAAGAGAAACTCCATTAAATTATGAAACCAATAAAAAAACCCCATCCATGAACGCTACGATAGCTACCTGACAGCCACAGCTTCTTATTTGTTTGAAATACACAGTGGATAATTCACAGCCATTCACTCCAGAGCCCTTACAACAACAAAACCAAACTATGTTTTTGAATTTAATTATACGAATTTTTAAAAGTGCAAATTTAAAAGCAACACCAGTCATGAAACATAAGCTCAAGCATCTTTCCTTCCAAAAGCTGGGAACATTTTGTGCAATGTGCACATTTTTAAGACACCATGTGTGTAATCACAACTACCCTCTCCACCCTGAAGTTTCTTCTTGAGGCATCTCAAAAGTTTGAGATAGCACTCTTCAGGCAGAAAAGCCATTCCTGAAACATGTTGATCTGCACAGCCAACACATGGAGAAAACACAATTATAATAAACCATTCAAGTGTAGAAATTAATCTCTTCTCAAATTATGATTTGGTTGTGCTCCCAACATACAGAAAGAAAGCAACTGACACACATTAGTGGTAGCAAAACTGGAAACTTCTAGTACTCTTGACGATAATTCTTTAAGTTTGTGCACTTTTCATTCTCTTGCTTTCCCTGTTTTGCCAATAAAATGCAATAAAACTGCAGGAAAAAGGAGGTAGCAATATCATGTTGTCCAAAGACAACACTACAATTTTTTTTTCCCCATTATCTTAAACCTAAAGAGAGCCTTAGGGGTTTGTTATAACAGTTGGTAAACTCTACACTACTTTGTTTAGCTCTTATTTGGACTATTTAATTTAGCTCTTATTTGGTCCTAGTTGGCTTTTCTCAAACCATTTTATTTAAAGGCCAATGGCAGTCTCAGCCTGATGTCTAACATCAGAAACGTCTAGAGCATGTAGTGAGATAACAGAACAAAACAATACTATCTTTATATTAACTGCTATTTAATTAGGGTTTTCTTTTTGTGCTTTCAGATCACAGGGTACAATAACTACACTTAGGTTATCCGTTTCAATAACATTTTCGCCAAACGTAGTTTCAGGATGTTATCCCTCTCATTCTCAAAACAGTCCATGGAAGATCATCTGCTTACTGTAAAACACAGTACTTCTTATAGTCTGACTCAAAATCTTCATCCATGCTGCTCGTGTCTGCCATCTTCTTGCCGTCTATCTTTGGCAGAAATTGTGCATAGTCTACCCCCTGCTGCTCATAGAAAAGAATGTAGGCAGAGTCGGTGTCGATTTCATCGGGATGCAATTCCTGAGAAAGAGAAAAACATGGTCTGAAATATGCAATGGGACAACTGTGTTACTGTCACTGGACTTAAAATACACACAATTCCCCTAGAAACAGTATTTTTAACTGGTTGTTCACAACAAGAAGAATCACATTTTCTGTCTCCCTTACTGTAGTTATCAGGCTCCATTACTTACTTGAAAAGTATGACAAATTTTAGAGTGATAAATGCAAATACTTAGAAATGTCGGAACTTAATTATTCAGTAATTGAATACAAAACTGCTAGCATCATGAAAAAATATTCTTAGACTTCCATTTTTAGTAATTTTTCCATCTTTGTACAAAAGAAGCATCTTTCCTTAACCATGGTAGCAGCTGATGAACAGATGTTAACTTGAAAAAAATCTCATGTACAAATTCAGTTAAGAATTTTAATATTTATCCAATGAAGCTTTTGAGATGCTCATGAATTCAAAGGACACTTCTCACCAAATATAAGTTTCTTTGGCTCTAGGTAACCAAGATGAAAATTACTTGCTACAGAAATAAATGATTTACCTTACAGCTACTGTCATTGTAGCAGTACCACTTGTTGTTCGGGTTTTTGGCATAAGTGACATAATGACCCCCTCCCATAATTCCTGAATGGCACTGAAGAAAACGAAAAACAAAATAAATTCTGCATCAAACATCCAAACTCAGAACTCACAGAATAAATGATTCACAAATTCATGATCTTTAAGTGAGTGGCAATGGTTCATGACAATCTACGCATCTGGAGCTGACTAAGCTTACATACTCAAGCAGAAAAAACATGCAGAGATATACTTTTCAGCTGTACTCAGTTTTATGGCAAATTTATTTTTCTGACAATGGCTCTACTTTGTTCTCCTTCTCAATATATCCCTACTTCCTGTAATGAAAACAATAGAGCAAATGCATTTAGCCAAAACAATGCCACATAAAGATAGTTTACTTGCATAAAAAGTCAACTTACCGAAATTGCATATAGATTGTAAATAGGGTTAACACATACTTCTTCTCTTTGGTCATCTGTAGTATCATCCTCGCTGTGGTTATCAATTTGACCGTTGATACTGCCATTACTATATGCATTCTGCTCGCAGATGTATCCGTTGGCTACAGTCATCTCATTGTCCTGAGCAGTATATAGTTCGCTCTGGCTACCACCCAAAATCTGCCCTCTCGTAAGAGCATCACCTTGATCAGAAGTAAATCTCTGTTCCTGGTCAGTACCGTTCTCTTTACTTGCATCCAGATTTTCTTTGCTACTTGACAGTTTGTTTTTACCCAGTTGTGGTAGCCGCAGACGCCCTTTACCTCTTCCTAAAGTCCTTGGGCTACTATTTGGGCTACTGTTTTTACTTGAAGGACAGCTGGTTCCACTTTTCCTCCCCAAAGATGGAGATGCTGAAACAGAAAACATGTGGACTACTAAGACCAGTAAACACATGGTCTAGATGGTTTTTTTTAATAACTAAACGTTCAAAAACACTGTTTCACTGCAACTAATTAGTACATAAAACTATTTTTGCGCACAGACATACATATACCTATAACTGAAATTTAAATCTCTTATGCAGGAGCACATTCCTCACTCAATTTCAGCCCACTTACACAAGCAGACAGTGCCAATATCTTCTTTTTTTTTTTTTTTTTTTTCTTTTTTTATGGTAAAGCTTCACTAAGCTTTTCAGGGCAAACAGCAGCAGCAATGAGTGTTTCAAAATAAATGCAGTGCTTTGGCCAAAGAAACGTTAAGATTTTGTTCATAATATAATTCCCCCCCCGCCTCCAAATATCTGTATGGACTGGAATTTTCCCTAATTATTACCTACCTTTGATATTATTCAAGACAGTAGTGTTAAGGGAGGATGGACTTCTGTTCAGTATATCTCCTTCTCCTGGTGTGTAAGTGATCTGCAGATCTATTTTTTTAGACTCCCCTTGGAGAGACCGCAGTTCGGGAAGGCTGTCAACCTGGAGCATTACCTGCTTTCTTTGAAAAATACTTGGATCCCTTTGTACCAAAAAGGCACTTGGGTCAAAATTTTCTCGGGGAAATTTAACAATTTTCTGAGATTTTATCCAGCGGCCATTTACGAACTGAAATCTTTTCAGGTGAATGATCTAAGGAGAAACATGTTACAGAAAATTAAATTACATCACAGTGAGTAATTTCACTGTTTAAAAATAATTTTTCCCAAAATGTACACATTTTGTCATATGCTACTATTAAACAGTAACAATGCTGTAATGTGACAATTTGGGTTTTGGGATCAAGCTGGTAAAATATGGAACTATTATTTTCATGGGGAAATGATGGAAAAGGTTGCTTCAATTCAGTGATCAGCACTGTTTTTTTTGAATAACCTACCAAATTTGAAAAGCGACAAACGCAGGGGTTACACAACCAGACAAAAGATGATGTTACCAGAAAGACTGCCTAAATGTGAATTCTACGTCAGATGACACTGAATGCAAAACACCACCATTTCCTGCAGTGTATCAGCTAAAAAGATTCAAAAGGATTTGAGGTTTGTTTTATTTGTCTGCATTACAGAAATGCATGAAGCAAACTAAGTCAATGCCCCTCCTCAAGACTGTGAACAAAAGCAAATCTTCTTACTCAGAACAAGGAGACATACCTAGCAATTCAAATTTGTGATCAATGTACTTTGGTTTTGTTGCTGTAGAGGAAAATTACACAAGATCATACCAAAATAGGGGGAAGTCTCCAAAGATCCAGCTTTTTGGTGGCCAAACAATGGGTCTTGCATTTGGAACAGTAATACATCTCATCCTCCCCCAATTCTTCCTCACTGGTGAAGGCTCTAAGACAGCTATCCAGATTGATGGGCTCTGCTTGAGCTCGTCGGCTTTGTTCAACACTTTCATGTTCTTCTACAATCTAAAGTGAGATAAAACTGTATCTGACTTGGAAACATATGCAAACCGCACAGAGAAAGGCTCTATTCACAGTATCATACAAATAACATCATATAGTTATTCAGGATTAAAGATAAAAAATAGATGCACTAAGTTTTAGCAGAAATTTTATTTCAGTTACAAAGAGGCAGATGCACAAATAATGCACTGTCCTTATTCTTGGGGTCTGCTTACAAAATTATCCATAAAGCACAGGTTCATAGATTCAACTTACAAGTTTGAACAGCTATTCTAGATTAACTAAGCTATAGGCTTACCTTTACATATGTTTTGTTGACTCAATGAGGAACTAGGTTTACTCACATGTATAACTGTTTATAGCACTGGTGTGCTTAGAAAATGTATCAAATTAACATATTTTGTAATATATTGTGGGGGCTAGATCAAAAGCCACTCACAACAGACAGAAAATACACTGCTGTGGTTTCTTAAAAGCTTCCCTTCCACATTATGGTCACATAAGAGGTCTAACATTAAGACATTAATTTATCCAGAATGTACTGTTCAATGATTACTGACTTTAACAGCAAATGGACAAAAGAAGCATCAATTTATCTTATTAGATAAATTAAAAAAAAAAAAAAAATTGGTGAAATGGGTTCTGCTTCAGAGCTATTAACAAACAACAAAGGGTTTGTTTTGAAATTTTACCCGTTCTTGCGACGTCTGGTAGCGTAGATGGAGTGCTGTTGGATCCCAGTCTACAGCAATGTAAGCATTCCCAACACAAGCTCTATCTTCTGTGCACTCAATTTTACAGCCACGGCAAAATCTAAATCAAAAAGTTGGACGTGGTAAGTAAACTGTCCAATAACTAGGTTGTACATTACTTCACACTCCAATTCTGCTCTGTATTTTGTAACATACGCACTCCCAAAGTTTCAGGCCTTGCCTCCAGTGTAGAAGAGAGGCATTTTTATAAAACAATATTCAGTGTCAGTTTGGTATTTTACTACAAAACTTTAACAGAGATGAGAAATTGAAGCAGCTAGGTGAGCTCAACCATCTACCTGCGTATAATGCTGACCAAGCCTACCTATGACACCAAAAAACCACAACGCTCAGTCTCCCCAAGTATTTTACAACATGATAGCTAATGTACTTTATTTATCTAGCTGTAACAGACTTTTTTTTTTTAAATGAGCGTATGGTCTGAATACCTTCCAGCAAGGGTCTGGAATTTTCATTAGCATGTCTTTGTTTAGGGAAAATTCCAAGCAAGCTCCCAGGGTGAATTTCTTATTGTCCATTTTAGTTCTTATTCTTTAAACGGCATAGGAACTAGCGAGGGTAGATGATTTACATCTAAAAGTTTGGTTTTGTATGAAACCCCCACAAATCATCCGAATATGTCCACATATGTGCCTGCATAAACACACACATGCACACAGAATATTGTAAGGGGTCAAGAGGTTTTTGGTAATCTCATCTGTCTCCTAATTTACAGTTTCTGTGTCAGCAGAGCTTTCAGCTCTCCAAGTCATAAAAGCTATACTCCAGTGAAAGTCTCCCATGTGAGAGTTTTCGTTAAATTAGATTCTAGATTCTTATTGTTTGGTATTACCTCTTAAGTCTGAAACATACCACAAACCCATTATCATAAATTACCTTTCTGCTGGAGTGATTCCCTTCCTTAAATTAAAATGGACAATTTACCTGTACCATGGACACCAAGCACAAGAATTTCCATCCTTCTGAACTACCCTTAGGGTGAATGGATACTGATACCCCATGCTATCATCACTGAAAACAGAAGAGAACGCAACATGAAACATGAGCACTCATTCGGACTGCCAATTACCCTCCTTCACTATGCTTGCTATGTTTACTTTAAAAAAAACACAACACCCTGCCTCCCCAAATTATAATTTTGATTAGATTAAGCTATTAAAACAAGACCTGCCTTTATATCACTTAAATTTGTCAGATATAATTAATTATCAACCACTGGATGAGAACGAATCAATCAATTTGTGTAAATCCGACCTTTACGCAGCTAGAAGGTATACTACATTTAACTGTATTAAAAAGGATTAGAAGTTATTTTTAATTATTGCATTATTAAATTGCAGGAGTCTAAAACAACTTCTTACAAAAATAACCCACTAAATGGAATCTGCAGGCAGAAAGCATTTGGGGGGAAAGTGCACACAACTGTTCCTAAAGTTGCTGGCATTTAAAGCTTAATTATACAATAGAAAGCAAATGTTCATTCAACAGAGTTATTATGAGAAGTCAAAACTGATGAAGATGAAGATAGTCTTAAATCTTGTAAGCAAGTCTAAGCCGCTGTATTACAGAATTCAAGCCAAAGACTGAGATGCCAAACTCACCAGTCTTGTGCATGATTACTAGCTTCCTGAGGCGGGAGAGGACTAGCAAGCCTGGAAACCTGAATCCACACTGCATCATACAGGTCTTTTTTCCGTGTATGAACTGTACAAGGAACAATTAGCGGCATTCCAAAGAGACTAGGACGATTCTTCTGAGATGAAAGAAAATATAATTCTGTCCGCATCTGCATGTGTGAAATAGAAGAATGACTCAGATATAAGTATGCATTAACTCATGTTACCATAATTACTAGGATGCTGACCGTGTTACTTATTTCAGGCTTTGGCAATTAAAATAAACCATTAATTCTATTAAAAGTATTTCAGCAATTTTTTCCAATATTAAATACTGTAAATTTTGATCACTGACTTGAAAACTTTTTCGTATTTTATGATATTATGGCAACGTTATTTAGGCATTAGACCACATCAACACAAATCTGTTATTTCTTATATTTCATATGATGCATATTTCTTACTTTTCCCACTGCATGGTAATATTGTAATGCACACATGCACCTAATGATGCTAATACCTGTACCAAAATGACCTCTACACTAGGCAAGCTTATGTTTGCTAGAAAAAGAAAACCTTTACATCTAAAGGAGCACTACAGACTTGTACACAACTTATTCCAAGCAGACAGACTAACCGTCATGCTACATCTCCCATTTATAAAAAAGATTTAACTTGCTGACTAAATGACACTGAACTACAGCGAACGGTTACCACATTGCGTAAGTTTATACAATTAACCTTTTCCATTGATAAGGTTTTTGACAATGACAAGCACAGATTCTTGGAACAGCTTCCACAAACAACTTCTACTGGTTTTTAAGCTGTATAACTAGCAGCTTGTAATGGCTCAAAAGCATTACACCAATCACCTAAGAGATTCTGCAAAATCTGAATCAAGATAACAGTGGTTAGTGGCCACTACTTGAAAGAATAAAGCAAAAAAGCCTCATACAAACACACAGTAAAGAGGGAAGTTAAACGGCCTCCTGGCCCATATCCACCAGGCTCTAAATGTCAACAGACTCTAAAGTTTGGACACAGTGCACACAGAACGCGTGGCTATTTGAGGCGTTCAGTCATCTGGCTCTGACATTTACAGTTCAACTTAACTACAGATGCTCTTACAAAGAGTAGTTCATGCTAACAGAACGACCCAGGAATGTACTATACATCTTCACTCTCTTTCCATAGAAGAAAGAAGGCTTTTCCACATAATGGGAAAGAAATGCATTTCTAGTAGCTCCTCTAATTAGATTTTTTTTCTGCTCAAAGAATCTGGAACATTTAATCAGAGAGTTAGTGAATGCCCAAGTATGCATCTCTTGCATTAAAGAACTGGGAAGCATGCCAGTACTAGGAAAAGGAAAATACACCAACATTAGACATTATGATTTAATTTACAAGAGCTGTGTTTCTGTAGAAGTTGGGGCTTTCTTAAGAGGGAAATATATTCATGCTCCCTGTTCTGAAGAAATAAAGATTATTTTATTATATGGACATTAAAAAATCCTCACTGACTTTCTTTCAAAGCATGTTACATGAACAATTTATAACAAATGCAAAATCTACTAACCATTTTTCTGTGGACTGCAATTATATACCCTGTACATGGACTATCAGAAAGCAAGGGCACGTGACCATTGAGAGTCCAGTTGGCAAGGTTACGCTCTGTTCCACATGGCACTATAGTATTTGGCATTCCGTTTGGAATTAGGGTTGGTTTAGGAAGGTCCCCATTCATCATTACGTTGGGTGCTCCATTAGCTGATGGCCCAGTTGAGACATCTGTAGACAGACAATTACATTCTCAGTTATCTACAGTAACCAGAACTGATCACAAGATTTTTATCCTTTCCACTCTGTTCAAATGCATTTCACAAAATATCTTCGACTCTCCTTAAGACCAACATCTAATCTTCTATTTGCCTACAACGTTGCAAAATCAGAGCATGCAAGAGCAAAGCGTAACAGAGGTGTTTACAACCCATATATGAAACCACAAACAACAAAACCATTCTTCCAATTTTTCATATGTCCTGCCTTACAGCCAATCCACAAGTAATAATATATTTTGCACGTTTCTTTTGCCTTTAACTAAAATAAGCATAGAGCAATCTTCAGACTGCTGTCCTGGGCATGATCCTAAAAAGGATCACAGACCATCAGTAGATACTGAGATTGCTCACAGCTTCTCTGTGGATAAGAACTCTAACTTATTTGCTTTTCTCTAATCCTCACTGTTTACTTATTACTAAAAAGTAAGGTTTTCTCCTGAATTTCTCTAGTACCTAAGCACTGTGCATTTTAAATGAACAGGAAAATAAATACATTTTCTTTTACCTGTCTGCACAGGACTTGATGCTGATGTAGGGGATCCTGGAATTGGTATTTCAAATGCACACAAAAACCCACTCACTGATAACCGAACTTTCTGGTTGTCTTGAGGAAAGTTCTTCAGTAAAAAACAGAAAATTAAGTCAGACATGTACATACTTCTGTCTGTGACTCTGAACATGTTTTGTCCTTCCTAAAACAGTGTATCTATCAGCTCTTCTCTCCCCTGCCATCTGCTTTCTTACACCTTTCTAGAAGGTAAAAAGGGAGCCAATGAGCACACCCCTTTGCAGATCTCTGTAATCTGTGGCAAGATGCAAGAGTTATTAACAGTTCTCTAAACACACTAAGAGCACCTAGTTTCAAGCAGTTTTAATCCTATTCAATGACAGTAAAAAAAATTATATATATACACACACATATACATACACACTAAAGCCAATCATTACTTATGCCTCCAATGTCTTGACAGTGTTTAAACTCATCAAAGCAACTCTAACTTGAGATTTATTACCTCAAGATGATTTTATCCTTTTTTTCCTAAAAATATCATTACTAATCAATTCAATTAAACTTCTGCAAGCTTCTACATCACTACTAATTTTGTTTACCAGTGATTTATTTTGGCTCAGTTTACTTTGATTTTAAATCTACTTAAAGCAAGCCAAGAGATACAACTGAGACGACTTTTTTATCACACATTTAGTTATTTCACAGTTCTTGTAAGCAAAGCTTAGTGTCAAATAGAATGCTGCCGTACACAAATAACAAACAAAAATACCAAAAGTATGTTGCAGCAATGATTAATTTTTTTTCTTCTTACCTTTATATTGGAGCTATGCACTTCTGCAAGTAGAATCTGTTCTGGTTTTAGCCCACAGAGTTCACTTAACTGTTTTTTCAAACCTGTATACTTTTCATCCATGTTCAATCTCAGGCCATATCGAACAGGAGTAGTACCATCTAATTTAATTACTTTAAAGGGGAAAAGAAACACACTGGTCAGCAAACGAGGAAAGTTTTCATGAGAGTAATACTTTACAGCTACTTACTCACTAGAAAGTACTTCCCCCCCCCCCCCCCCTTGAAGATACGATTTTTTTCTTTTAACCAATCAATTTTCAAGGTCTGCAGACAAATGTCAGAAAATCTCTTGCTGCATAGGCAGTAGAAAATGGTTTCAAAATTTCACTTTTTCACCATCTTTCCTTTTGCCTCTTTTCCAACAATACATGGGTTCTTCATAGTATAGTTTGTGACCCATAAACTATGTTTTGTTTGTACACTCCCCTCAGCCCTTCTTTGTCACTCTAGGCAGATTTAGGACAACACACGACACAGTGAACTGAAGGAAAGTTCTCAGAATCTCCATTTTAAATGTTTCTGTATTAAGTCCTTTAGTCAAGACTGAAAATGGGCCACCTTTCCTCTGTTTTTAAAAGTTTTATTTTAGTTTAACTGTATTCCAATGATAATTCTTGTACTCTATCATATTAAAATAGTTATACTATTTTTAAGCGTAAATACTAACGCAAACGAAATTTGGATGTTTTATAGCTGTTCTACATACACAACTTTTATTTTAGCAATGCCAAGTTTATGGGCAGTTAAACGCTACTACTCACCTGTAATTTCTAGGTGCATGTAGCTATCCATTGGCAAAGGCAAGGATAAAAAATTAAAAGGGTCAAATCTAACACTTATATGTCCACAAGTTTTACATTTTACTTGTGACTTCAGCTGCCCATGAAATAAATCTACGACAATGGATCTGTTTCTTCTCAGATGGTTTTCCCAGGCCTAAAATGAAGTACAAAAAAACCAATACAAAGTTACAAACTGAAGACTACTTGCTTGAACTACAGGAAGTAGGATATGCTGGAAGACCTCCAAAGTTTCATTGGCCTATGGAAGGCAAATTATTTCCACAGAAGTTGTTTACCAATTTCTAATAAAAAGGAAGTATTTAGTTTCAACATGAGTAAAGAAAAGTTATTTCAGTTAACACAATAATCAAGGTATTACATTATTTTAAGTACTTCTGAAAGGATCATCAGGTATCTTGAAATATTTCGATACTCTGTAATTCTGAGGAGTTTTCAAAATTATTGTGAAGTCTCATCTTTATACTTTTATTATAATACTTAAAAATCATTTTCAGCTCAAAGGTGAAATGATTCCTTAAATCACAGATCTAACAAGTTCCAAAAGCTGGTACAGTCCTGAAAGACTATTGCCACAGACAGCCTCATCAACAACTTAGCAGCTTAGTACTATAAGGAAAAAACCCAGCAAACAAACAAACCTGAAACCCAAAAATTTTAATCCATACCTCTGCTGCTACTTCCCAGTCTGGTCGACCATCACTGTCTTTCAGTTCAACATATGGCTTATCATGAACTCTGTTCAAATCCTCATGAAGACCATCCAAAAGAAAAGCCAGAAGCTCCTGTGAGTCTTGCTGTTGAAAGCCATTAAATCGTGGAGCATATTTTGCTATTGTCCACTATAAAAAAAGACAGAAAGTTATTTAACATCATGTAACAAAAGTTGTAACAATAAATCAAAATATTGCAGACAAGACACATGCTGTCAACGAGCACAAATTCAGTTGCCAAGAGTTAAAGGTAACCCCCTATGCTTTCAGAAGAAAAGACCATTTACAGGCAAATGCATAATCTTTTGTCCCTAATAAGGGCTATAAAAGCCACATCTTATACCACAACCTCTGATCCATATCAGGTAACTCCTTTCACCTTACAACCACTGAACCATGATTATATTCCACAGAAAGCTGCTCAAGTCCTGAGCACCAGGACTGATGAACCCTGGCCTCCTCCAGATGTGCATCTTGCCCCTGCACAGCCCCTTCCTGAACACCCCCCTTACACTCCTTACAAGCAAGAAAGCAAATGCTGTGACCAGTTTGGAGTAACATATGTCATGACTGACTGCCCAGGATATGGTCATTGGTGTCACAGTCAACTTCTAACACATGAAATACATGTCCAAGTTTCCTTCCCTTTCTCTAGGGGAGATACTGATTTGAGTCCCAGAACCATTACGATACAAGTAACACAGGAAAAAGTGCATTAAAAGAAATTCTTGCTTTCTACCTTTAAATAACACACATCACAGACTTACCCGCAGCTTTAAAGGTGCTATATTCTTCTGAGTTCCACTCCACAACTCCTGAACCAAATCCCCATAGCACTTGGCCATGTGTCCTTTCATTCCTATTGGATTTGTCCTAGGAATCATAAAGTAATTAATACCATACTAAAATATAAACAAAATTCAAGCATGGGGATAAACAAGGAAGTGCAAAGGCTTCTTGCTGAACTGTTTTAACTCCCTCAGAAACAAAAGAAGTTATATTTTTATGTATCTAATCTAGTATCTGGTGTATAGCTGATGGTTGGTAACACTGAATTTAAAAGGATTTATTCATACCATCTACTTCTGAAAGCTGAAACTCATTTTAAAGAAATGTTACAGCATCTAAAATGCCAATGCTCTCAAATAGAAAATTACCTGTTAAGTTCATAAAGATGTCTTCCTGAGATGAAATACCGTGTAAGAGGTTGTGTATTACTGACACACTGGATACTGGAGTTCATGAAACATGTGTTACCCAGATTGCTTAATCCAGTAGCACCCTTTTCAGTGGGAACTGAGAAGAAGAAAACAATTATACCAATTGTGCAGATGTGAAAAATTCAGAATAGTGCATCAGTAAAGTTAAGAATACGACCTTTTCACAGTAACCAATTCAATTTAGCCTGTTCCCAATTACGAGACTACAGCTAGCAGATGCGACGGAGGACCAGCCTGATCAAAATACCTGCTCTATCAACTCAGCTTTACAGAAACTGAGGTATTTTGTTGGATCTGATCCACCGCAGACATCAGTACAATCCATACAAACTATTTTCAGATAAATAATTACAGTACTGAAATTTCTGGAGTAATTTGTTAAAAATCTTAACTATTCCTTACCTTAAAAAAATATACAAGATAATAAACACAAAATCCAGAATTCGCTGTGCACCATTTGCTACTGCTGCATCTGAACATCTACAAATGTATCTATCTATACATCCAACCCTCCCCCACTTCCAGCATCTAACCTAATAAAACAGAAAGAACAAGCAAAGCAGCACAGGCATAAAAGACCTCTTCCAATGTTAAGAGCACTCATATTAAAAAGAATTGTTTCAACATAATATAGCCTCTTGGAGTTTTCTTCTCATTATAATTCAATTACTGTGCTGAAGCACTTACCTTTATGTCTGTCTATTTTACTGCTGTTTGCTATAAAAGACATCTCTTCTGGCCAGCTCATGTCTTTGTTTCGAACTAGAAAGAGATATGGTATAAGGATTTTTTAAAATTGTTTGTTACTTACTCCAGAGAGCGTATACAGCTGAAGAAGTTTAATTAAAATTTTCTAATATTTAATTGAGATTAGAAATGTGCTTATTTTTAGTTATTATTTTTGCTAGTTTTCATTTCAATATTTCCAATCGTTATTGGAGATCATTCTAATACTGGCATCATTCCAACCATGCCAGTAACGTCTTTAGAAAGCAGCTTTGAGATTTCTTTCCTGTTGATTAAGAAGTTTTACATTACTTATTCTAATACTTAAAAAGGACCCTCAGATTTGAACAAATGTGTTCACTTTGTGAGTGATCACTAGTATTTGTTGTTGTTAAGAACCAACAAAAGATTCAAACGTATTTCAAAACAGGGACAAATTACATGTGTTTTGAGATAAAGTGGGACAAAAAAATGCAAACTTTCCTAAACTAGCTTTACCACCACCTCCCCATACGATCCCTCTGTAAACCTCTATCTTGCATTGACACAAGCCATACAGCAAACTGGCTTAAGGAACTGAGCTAGCTCAAAAGAGGGAGGTTTTTTTCACTAGATGACTTCTCACAGCCAGTTCCTCAGATGACAGGTGTCCAGTAGCTGCCCACGGTTAAGGCAGGTGGTGTAATACACAGAGGAAGGGCAGACTGCTTCTTTTAGCTGCAGTGTTGACTTAATGCCGGTTTGCTTATTGAACTACAGCCTCAGGGTTCTGTTTCACCTGATACTGCAAGGTGCAGCCCCCCTCCCCTCTCTCTACATATAAATTCCCATTTCTTCCCTTGTGTATAGTGATTAATGCAGATACACAATGAACTGCACCAGCCACTCTGCCAATTTTAAACTGACTAAATATGAGGCGAGCCAAGTGGCAAAAAGGTTGAGTCCATCTAGCACACAAACCCAAGGCGCAATACAAAGCTATGCTAAGTGAAACTTGTACAGAAACAATGCAAGACCCAGATTTCTACACAGTCTCTGTGATGTAAGGACAACAGTAGAGTGGATTAAGTATGTACACTTCTGCTACTCATATTAAAAAAATTAGCCAAAAAGGTCAAACTGGTTGAAAAGTCAGCTGATCTGTGCACCCTAATACCTCTGACAAAGGCTTAATGTGTTTGTGACTGATAGCACTGCCTCACGTAGTAGCGTATGGCAGAAGGATGAGACACAATAGACATAAATTGAAACAAGAAAGGTTGAGATTGTTTATGACACCTTTTCACCATGACAAGAGTCAGTAAAGCAGTCAAATACACATGCATTAGGTTCTCTGCAGATGTGAAAATAAAAGCAGCTTGTAATGAAAATATTAGAAATGAACCTGACATGGACTGAAATGTACTTTTCTTCACTTTTTGCTTTGTGAGTAAGAACGTGTTCATGCAAATATCATAACCTGAACTCTTGTAAAACTAGTGAAAGAACAACCAGATAATGAAAAAGCCTCAGATGCCTCACCCCACTTTTGTTAAATCTCTGGTATTCCAGTTATTACTGTAGGGGCAGTGGATTATTTGAAGCTTTGGTATTTCTTTCAATACATACATACATAAAGACAGACACCTATTTACACATACTCTTCCTTCTCAAAACATTTGGGCAGTAGGCCTATATATTTGTGTAGTTTGAGCAATTACAGAAATGGGTACTACATGCAATTTATTAACTATATATATACTCATATAAAACTATTCATTTTTAGTGTGTAAACCAATTATAGGCCCTTTTTATACCTTCTATTACTAAATGCTGCTCATCTTGGATTTTAAGATACTCCAGTCTGTGATCTTCATCATCCAGCAAAGTAAGATAGTTCTGCAGGAGAAAAAAAATACTTCATACAGTTATTACTTCTAGATTTAAAATTCCCTGAGGATATTTTAATCTCAAAGCAATAAAATTAAAACAGTATTAACAATTTCTTCACAAAAACGAGAGCACCAGTTTCCTACCTATGTTAATTAAATGTAGTAGTTCACTGATCTCCAGAAGCATCCAGTTCAATGCTTTAATTTTATGTGGTATTTCTTTAAAATGAGAGAATTACATGCACTTAATGATTTGGAGGAATACGTTCTGCTTGTTCATTGTGATTTGTTCACATACACATTTGAAAAAGATCCTGGATGGCATGTCAATGAAAGACTATATTTTTATTCCCATTTACAACAGTTTCTATGAAACCTCACATCAAGCCTTATAATAGGTCAACCAATTGCCAATTTTTAAATACATCACAGGATAATTAAATGTTTATCAGGCTACTAGGAAAGCAAAAGGTAAGTTTTCTGTGTCATTAACACACAAATCTAAATTTCACTGCTTGCAGTGCACAAAAGACTCTAAAAAACAAGTGGCAAAGGTTTTCCAACCTGGGTGGTTAAACTGCAAAGTAAACTTATGTCTGCTATTTTTATTTTTTTCTGTGCATGTGTATTTAATAGTTTCTAGAAAGAGTAAGATAGACAATATCCAATAGCCGATTTAAAAAAAAAAAAAAAGAAAAAAAAAAAAAGAAAAAAGACCAACATTACCTCACTATTGTATAACCAGAGGCGCATATCTTCTTCTTTTATACGTAGCCTCTGGGAGAGATATTCATGTATCTCTTTAATTGTTTGCATACGACTAAAGCAGCCGGTGTAAGCCAACACTCTTTTTAAAGGAGCATTTGGTGAAGGTACATTCCCTGGATTCACAATCATAAGAAAAGAGCAAAAGATAATGTATACACCCATAGGCCAACTGTAATCAGATCCATAACAACTTACACACTACATATACTATAAGTACTCTTGTGAAAAAGAAGTACACAGTTCTACTGCTTTTGTTTACGGATAAAATAATGAGTTAGTTTGAAAGCTAGTTGTTACTAACTCTTTGGGACAACAAACTTGCTACCACAAAACAGATAAATTTACCTCCCTTCTTACGAAAATGTATTAGAAAATTGCTCCCCTAAGATTCTCATAGGAAAAAATTTAAAAGAACTTTTAAAAGACTGGACTATTCTTTTTTCTCTTAAAGACAGAGTCTCAGAGACAACGGTAATTTTCAAAATAAAGGACTTCAAAATTTCATGAGAATTTTCTTTTTGAGAGAACACTAACTAAAAAATAAGGTGAAAAAAATCAGCCTGACTATTCTTGGAAGTAGCATGACTTTGCTTCAGCTCTCTATGGAGACGAATGCTGATCTGTGAAGATGAAATCAGCCTGGCAGCTTCACAATAAAAGTATTCTTAATAACTACATTCCTCAGGACATATTCTGTGAAGACACCTAGGATTTCCACCAGAGTTTCTCAGCAAATCTCATATTTGCAACACAAATTAATTCCATCAGTCAAGATTGTTGCTCTTTTCTATAGTATCAGTTCATCTTTAAATACACATTTGCACAAGACATGAGACCAACTCTACATGCTTTATTTTTTGAGCTTCTTTAGTTTAAGCTTAGGAAGTTCCCCACTCCTCAGAGAGACAGGTCTGTAACATATTCATGAAAAGCTTTTATTACACAACCAAACCCAACTGGGCAACTGCATTATTTAAGTAACCAGAGAAGTGACATTGTTCTATTTTCACTGTCAAAAGATTAAAATAAAATAAATAGTACCACATGAAAAGATGGAATATTACATGCAATTTGACAAGAGAGTAAAACTATACTGTAATCATCTTGTAAGTCAGCAAAGCATCAGTTTTGCTTCAGTATACCAAGCAAAGTACTCTTATTTATTTATTTATTTATTTATGAAAACAAAAAAGCATTTTCTGAGACTAGGGATCAGAGGATTAGTTGTAAGATTACAGCAAGAAAGCATATCTGAAAACTGAAAAAGATTAATAAATGATTGGACAAATAAATTAGTGCAGAGCAAAATAATTCCAAATCAGGATCAAATCTGGCACATCAGAAGGTTTTCTTTATTTGAATTTGGGCATTTTAGGATGTCCAAAGAAAGCAGTTTCCATTTTATTAGGTCAAGTAGGAAAAATGAATTTGGGTAGCAGGCAGTTTCTGTAGCGGAACTTGATCAAGCAGGCAGCCGCTATCTACACGTTAAGTTTTAGATTCTACCAAAGCAGTGAAAAATTGAGCATCTGCATGAGATTTTTAAACAAAGGCTAACACTAGCAAGGCTAAAGGATTTAATTTTCAGTAGTCAGGTGAGCCCGTTTCCAGCCATACTTTACTGTGGATGCGTATGTATACCTGTGCGTATCCAAATGCACATGCATGTGAACATCAGGTATTTTCTTCAAACCTATTGTGCAAGGCAAGTATGCAACTGTGCATACAAACTGATAACTGGAAAAAAAAAAAAATCCCGCAACACTTTTCAGATGAAATGTGAAGCTGCAATCTAAAGATTATTCTTACAGCCCATTAATTGTACAATCTTTTGGTGAGTGTTACTACTGCAATTATGGCACATATACTTTGGTTAGATGTCTAAACTTTCTACTGAATTTGCTTTCCAAACAGCATCAAATACTAGTCTTCATATTCCATTAATTCAATCTCTTTCTAAAGAGTATTAAATAATTTTGGGCATTAAAGCCTAGCTAGCTGCCCGAGTAACTCAGAACCAGTTGGCTGAACAATGATTTCATTTATTATACCACTGTACTATCAGATACACACCCCAATGCACAGATGCATCTATTCTATAGCTACAAAATTAACTACCAACAGGAATAATCAGATCTGCCCTTCCTAGCTGTTTAGTTTATGCAGTGCTCATTTCTCACTTTCACCTTACCAATCTATTTGCAGTAACTATGCAACTTAACTGACTTCACTGAAAATGCTCCCTCATGCCTCTTCCTTTCAAGAGAAGATAGGAGGAAAGCCTTTAAATCTTTACCAAATGCTGATTGTGCCTTACAGTTGATTAGCTGGTGTACAAGCACAGTGGCAGCAAGCTTCTACAGCTGTGGGTCTCGCTTTCTTAGAAACTGCGCACTTGTATTCTTGCTGCATTCTTAAGTTACCTCTAGGTAAATGCTGAGGAAACATTCTCAGGCTCATCATACCCATATTCACCCAGATGTTTGACTGCTGCGTTCGAGTGGCAGGCTGCTGTCTCAGGAAGAGCAGGTAGCGAGGAAATAACTCTAGTTCAGGCACATTTGTTTTGCTGTTTTTGATCACCTAGTAAAGACGTTTAAAACACATTTTAGAGACTGCTGTTCCAAACGTGTAGGAAATCCCAACAGGAACAGGCAGTAACAATTAACGCAGATGGTTAAAAAAAAATAAACTATGTTTTACTAGGAGACAAGAAATCTTCTGACCTCCTTACGGGGTCTTAAGCAAATATCCACGGGAATAACAATTTACTGATTTCTAAGCACTTTTTGAAGCTTAGTAGTTGCAGATTGTCAAAAGCAAACAGCTTATTTAGCGGAGCATAGCTTCCTATACAACACCATGGCAAGAACATTTTTATAATTCCTGAAATATATGTGAATCTATAATGAACCTCAATATTTCTCTTCAGTGTATACTTCTATATAGAAGTTTCACAACTGTTGAAAAAACTAAAACACGCTAAGACATTTGTTCTGAACTTTTTGAACTATAGGATTGAATTAAAACCTTCGTATTGTAAGAACAGACCAAAACTTACTTTTGTTGCATTTTGATATGTTGACAGAAAAAGGTGAAATTACCCCAGAACATGACTTGCAGCTTTTCCGTCACCATTTCTACAAAGATTTTGCTATCTAGATCTGCCCAAACGTAGCATACATAAATGGCAGGAATGTTCACTAATTTTGTGACCATGTGAAGCAGAAGAGAACACTCAGCTTAAGTTGTGAGAAGCAATATAATGCACTCAAGTATTAAACTTCAGTTACAACAAAAACAATAGTGATGACATTTTCTGGAAAGAAAGAACATAACAGTCCCTACTGAGGGATGGGAGACTGGACTGCAAGTGCCTGTATACACAGTATACAAGTAAATGGTACACTGTACACAAATAATCAAATGGTCTTCAAGAATTCAAATGTTCAGACAACTAAGTGTCAAAATATTCCTTAATTATGGACTCAAAAGCTACAGTTTATACATATATTATTTCTATTTTTTTGCAGACAGGATATCCAAACTACAATTCTCCCATTCTGAATAGAAGTCTCTTTTCTAATGACCCTATCGCAAAAATCTCAAGCACAACAGTTTATGCATAAAGAGATGTGGCCTTTTCTGGATCATGAAAGGTGTTTGTTTCCATGGAGAACGTGTGGGAGAAGGGTAACAGAATCCAGTGATTTTCCACTGTAAAATAATTGCCAGTACTATGGCTAACAGACCAAACAGTCAAAAATCATACAGCTAATTCTCTCCCATTTGTGACACTGAATGTTTGTGACACCAACCACCCAATGTCTACTGCTACCACCAAAAGAAATCCCCTCACTTCCTTTTTTTTAAGTGTAGCTCCTATAAAAGACTACCTGACAGAGAATAAACCAACCACTATATGGAATAAATATGCTCAACAGAAACTGAAGAAAGTTTCCAACGTTTCTAAGTGATCAGACCAAATTACTTCAGTTTTTCTTGTCTCTTAACATCAGCCTACTTTTAATAAATTCAATATTAATAATCCAAGGTATGCCAGCTTTAGCTTCAAATGATTATAACCTGTTGTTTTGCAATATTACACACAGAGAAACACAGAGACAGCTCAATAAAATGTGAGTAAATTATATGATTCAACAACGGCTACTGCTATATAATTACTGCTTCTCTTTCAGAAATACTGTTGCTGCTTTAACTGCAACCAAAAAAATATCTCATGGGGATAACACAGACTAATCATTAGTCCACTTAGTCAATTTCATTTAATATATAGCACTTTCACATTTGAAAAGTATATTCTACAATACACTCTGCATTGCGCCCAAAATTAACACTTAAAGATATTACAGCTTTAATATAGAAAATACTAGTGTTAGTTACAAAAGTCAGTTTCAGGTCTTCAAGGGGTTTTTTTGTTTGTTTTTAAACAAAACTTTTATGCAAAAAAGAACAAATACCACCTTACCTTTGATAGACTCTTCTAATTAGCTCATTTTATTACAAAGCTTTAAGTGACTACAGGCAATTAAATAATTGTTGATATAGAAATGCAGTATTACCGATTTGTAAATACGTTTTTTATTACACAATTGAGACACTTATGTTAATTGTTTGTAAAACTATTTCAGAATTTTATTCCGATTCACTGGCTCTTCTGCTTACTGTCAAATGTTAGAAATGTGAAAATTAACTACATATGAATTATTTGCTGACAAATGAGTATTCCATAAGTTTGGAGGAGCGTTACTGATTCTGTGCTGAAGAATGAGAATGACCATCACTTGCCTCGCCAGTAAGATTTTTAATTACTCGTTAGAAAAAATAAAGGCAATTATCATAATACTAGAAGAATAATGACACAAACCAACTATTTATTTTGAATATATGATCTGCTCAAAGTAACAATTAGTATTCACATGGCCAAGACACACAATACCTGCAACAAAAATCAAAACTGAAGAACTACAACAAGAAGGGCCTGATTGGATGAGTGTATCAGGTAACATTACTGGTCTTTGCTTTTAGCACTGAACATAGTTAATCAGAATCACGCTGATGCAGCCTTAGACAGTAGATGCCAACTCAGTTTTAGCATCTATTTTTTGAGGAATTGCTTATGTTTTATTGAAAAACTTTTGACTAGAAGCTGAACAACTTCACCAGTCTGTGCAGTACTCAAAAGCTGGTATGTGATCGTACGCAAATTCTTTCTAGGAATACCTACTCCTGCAGCTTGCAGCTACAGCTCAGAAGTGCTTCAGAGCAACCATTTTGACAAACAATAGCCTTTGCCTGTTTTCTTCACCGGGATCACCTACTGCTATCTGCTTTTTAGATCTTCACCAAATCTTGCGTGTTGTGTTTTCTATGACAGTGAACTTGAAGGACAGCAATTGTGACCTTCCCCCCACTTCATGAAATTGTAAGAGAGAAGAAAGGCATTTTCAAAGCCGCAGGTGTCCCAGTTTTAATTTTACTGGTTTTGCAGACCAGTTGAAAATTCATCTTAGCTTTTAAAGATGAGGCTTTTGATGCCAAGTCTTTTAAACTGATCTCAAGTTTACTTTTGTCTGCTTTAGTAATCATGATCAGTTGAGCAGCATTTCTGCCCTGGCGCAGTATCTTCTCGGGATTGTGCTGCAAACCTCCTGGTAAATATCCACAACTTTCCCAGCTTGCTCTTCAAGATTTTTCATTTAGACTATCCGTTTTGGATGAAGAAGGAGATGACCATAAAAGATTACCTTGTGCAACTGGCAAAAGCTCAGACACGTTAGGTTGTATATAGTATCTCAGTGGTTATGGCAAGTAAACAGCGTCTATAATCACAACTTACCGGCCTGGGCAAGGACAGATTTGCTCCATACCAATGGTAAAGTGCTCTCCAAACTGGTTCTGGTACCATTACGTAATCCTTTCCTTCAATCAATTGTGGAGATCGTTTTAATCTTCCACCCTCCATTGTTAATGATGCAGCCTTTAAACAAAAAGGTATTTTGTCAAATCTCAAGTGGGAAAAAACAGTATTCAGCTACAACAACTTTAGTTCAGAAACACAGGACACTTTTTAATTATTAAAAACTTCTAAGTAGCAATCAGCAACTGCTTTTCACACTGAAAGATGGCATTTAAATGTAACAATAATTAATGCTCAAATTTCACTATTTACTATTTCTCTAAAAGGCTGTCCAGTATAAAATTCATAATATGTTTCTCTCTTGTGTCACCTACTCCAACAACTTCAGACATTGCAGAAAGAAATCCAATCTATGCTCATCACTGATGGTGCTGGTCTGTGTCTGCGTGAATACTGGAAAAACTGTCAGTTTTATTTTACTATTAAGTTAACTATTTTCTATTTTTATGCAACAGCAATAAACTCTTATATTTAGATTGAAAACACTGAAGTGTTTAATTATTAAATTATTTTACATTTAATGCTGTTTTCATAAATGCCTTTTTCATTTTTAAGTTTTGTTTAAGAACATTTTGAATATTCTTTTCTCACAAAACACTCAATAGTAGCCTCGGAAGTCAAACACAATTTTTTCCTCTTAAAATAAGAGTAAGAAACCCAAATTTTGTTATAGGACAAAGCAGTGTTAATTTAGAATTAAGCCACTGGCTGAAAAAAACCAATACATAAAAAGCTGTGTTAAAAGTACACTAAAAAAATACTTTTCCTATATTCACATGACTCAGATGCACTTACCTTCACTGGTTCTTGTGTTACTAGGGGTTGGTTATCAATAGCTCCTGGTTTCTGAGGATTAAGCTGTAGCAAAGTATTCCCATTGGTTCCAAGGAAACACTGGTTATTATTGTCCGATGTATTATGCTGCCTAGCAAAACATACCTCAGCCCCTGGTGTTCCAGGGTAAAGAGTATCTGTAATAGAACACAAGGAAAAAAAAAAAACCCACAACTCTATTTCAGTTCACGACTCCATAAACCATAAATGAATGAGTTAAACTCTTGTATCCTTTTTTTGTTTGTTTTTAAAAAAGGCTGATGAAGTTTGCTATCCTTCATACTTCAGTAAAACATGCAACTCTTCCAAACTATAGTGACAAATACGCTATTACTCTCAGAAAAGGTAAAGAAGTGGCTATAAGAGACCCAAATACCAAAGCAGATACTTACACAAATACTGGTTTGAAAACAGCCTAACTAGGTTTGCATGAGCAAATGTGTTTAGCATTTGCTTGTTGTCTGGGTGTTGGAATATCAAACTCCTGAAAATCTTATATATAAAACTGAATATATATGCAATAATGCCTTAATTTATTTTTTCTATTTGAAAAGGGAATTTTTTTTATTCTTATAGAACCTCCTTTAGTTATGCAGAACACTAAATCTAAAATTCAGGTTAAAAAAAAAAAAAGAACAGAAAAAGAAAGAACATTTAACCTAAAACGTGTCTCCCTTCCTGCCCTTCCTCTATCTTCCCCAACCCAAAAATGATCACAGTAATTTATCTACTTTAAATTGAAATTACAGTTATAAGATACAGATTTTGAATTACTAGACGCAACATTCAGCTACCTTATAAGAAAAAAACCATCTCAAATTCTCACAAGAACTGACTGAAAATCCTCACTAAAATCTCTTCATTCACAAAGATGGCTCCTAGAATCTGCACAAACTCATTTAGATCACATGCCCTGTAAAACAATAAGTATGCTTTTCCTAATTTTTTTTTTCTGCTTCTTTCCTCTTTGTAGTATCTGAGGTCACCATCCCACTGCAAGACACAGTACAACACCACCTAGGTATTGCTAGAAACAACTTAATGTGAAGGGGTGGGGGGAAATCCACTCAGAAAATAAATGATAGGACAAAAACTATCTTGAAGATAATTCTGGAAACTAATCATAGCATAAAAGATAAATTGCTGTTTAAACAAGACTGTTTCTTGTTTATCCACCACAGACTAAAAAATCCCAGTAATTCACCAACGTCCACATGTAGGCCACTTCTGCAATCTAAACCACGTTATCTTTTCACCTGGAGGAATCCATGCAGTATGTAGTTTTCTCAAAACCTGTTCTACATTAAACCTCCAAGGAAATAAGGTGTTATGCTTACTGCTGCTAGTAGTCTCTGAGGCTTCTGATGCAGTAGAAATATTATCTGAAAACTTTTCTTCTGTTGCACTGAAGTAATTAAGACCTCCCATTTTGTCTTCTCCCTGTTCTGAAGTATTGGCTGCAGCAGCTACGAGTGAATTCTTACCTCCACTCAAGACAGATGAAGGCTCTATCACAACAGGGTCTGCATCCTAAAATTGGTAGGCAAGTAGAAAAGTTAATTATAAGCCAGTATCAAAGACGTTTAGCATCAGCCAAACCAACTGCCAAAATTCACAGCTACATGACCTGTTTTGCATATCACAATGAGCTTTACAGAATAAAAAAACACTTTCTACATCTACTGATGAAAAATCTGCAGAAACAGACAAAATTGTTAAACCAACTGAATAAACTCTTTTGCACAATATAAAAATTGTGAAATACCAGAATTATTTTCTCTATCTAGATACATAAAGACAATCATTTTAGCTATAATTACAGGCTATAAATAGTTGAAGATTTGTCCCTGTTGAACTTCATATGGTTAAATGAGAACAGCAAGCAGAAGAACAAAAAAAATATTCTTTCCTCAAACCTGCAACATTTTATTCTTCCCTAACTTTGTTTTGAAACAAAAGTTCCTTTGTTTCCTTTGGGCAAACAAGCATTGCAAAGGCAACCTGGCTCACACTTAGTCATGATAAAGGCGGAGAAAAAAATTTGCATCCCCAAAAGCATAGCTTGCCTACCCAGCACAGACAAATGTAAGAAGAATCCTACCCAATTTACAGCACCAGTCACAACAAGAAATGACAACAAATGAGAAAACAGAAGAAAAAGGGAATTAGCTGAGCCTTAGAGAGGAAAAAAGAAAATCGATGCAATGAACATCAAACAACATTGGAAAAAGGGATGTTTCCTCTTTTATGTTGTCCCCTATTTATGACATCATTAAACATAGTATCTTGTCAAATAACAAAACTGTGCAGTAATGCTAAAAGCACAAAAATAAGACTAAAATGTATGTTGGAATTACAGTAATCATTTACAGAGTTTCACAGAAATTCTGAGTGTTCTCTTTGCTCGAGAGGTAGACAGTGACTAATGGCATTGTGCTATTATGCAAAGGATTAGGTATGAAATCATGTGCACATCAGAGTACTTATACTGTGACAGGGATCAAATTACCTATTATTTCAGGCATTTAAGCCATCATTTGTCCAATTCATTGTGCACAAAGAATAACTGTAATTACATGGTTAGTTAATGCATACAGTTTTCTGAATATTTTTAGTTATTTGTATTCATAAAACAACTCAAATACTATATGATTACTTATTACTATATAAAAGTCTTTTGAGAAATAGTTTATTTCACTTGTGTAACCTGCAAAGAATATTTATCTCCAATTAAATTTTATTAAATTTAATTTTATTCAATATGCTTTCTTTTGTAAAATTCATAGAGATGCTTTAACTCCAACATTTTACTTGGAGGGTATTAAAAGAGCACCCTGTAGCTACAAGGTTTTAGCAGAACTCCTTTGATCACCGTCAGGTACTAGACTACTTTTCATCATTGCCTATAAATCAAATTATACCAATTCCCTCCTTTATTTGTCCGGAAAATGCACAGAGTGTATTTGTGGCCCAAGCAAAGTCAAAACCAAACCAGGTAGTTTTATTATCAAGTGGATCAAAAGACTTAAGGGAAGTACTATTGTGAGAGTATGTTTTTATTCAAAAAATATTTTGACATGCAGGAATGATTTAACAAAGTACAGAAAGAAACGACAGTTTAATGGAATTATAGTGAAAAGCTCACCATGTGACAATGATTCAGCAAAACAATTATTTTTCACTAAGAGACAGGAGATGCTTTATTTCAAGTATTATTGGTTAAGCAGTCATTTGCTCCACACTATTTTTTCATCAACACATTCACAAATACAAAGAAATCACTTATTCAGTATACATTATTATTATTATACTTACGTATTTGACATATTCTTTCCACTGGTGCCACCATGGCATTGCAATAAGAAACCAGTTGTGCCCTGGCTGAAGGCCATACCTGCTTTCTCTTTCTAACCAGCCTCTGCACATAAAGAACGAACAAAATGAAGTATTGGTTGAAACAGAGAAATTACAGTCCTCCTTCTGAAAATACTAAAAAATTATTCTGAAACCTATTTAAGATTCTGGGCAGAACACGCACCTAATAATCTGTCCTTCCTCTTCTGGAGTGGCAGGTCGTAGCCCCAAAACTATATGACACACCTGAAAAAAGAAAGTAATTCTTATTAAGAACTACACCACTATAAATCAAGCATTAGGTGAATGAAAGAAAAGAAAAACTCTAAATAGGGCTTTTCATAAAATTCTTTTTAATTATGTAGCAAGATTAGCTAAAATTGAACAAATCGCTAAAAAAGCAGTATTTTGAGCTATGAGATTCACAACCTGTTCTCACTGTTAAGAAAAAGATACCAAGGATGTCAAATGCTCCAAGACAAATTAAGGTGAACATAAAATGAATTTTCATTATTTTCAGGTCTGAAGCACACACTATGAAAGATCACAGATATACAAGAAGTTCAGATGTCTACATGTACTGGAGGGAGGGAGGGAATAATGAACTGGGAGAATGCAAGCTGTTGGAAAAGGATAAGCTAAAGGTTAGGAAAAAAAAAAACAATATGGAAAGAGGAAAAATGAGAAGTGGTTATACAAGGGACTGAAAGGAAAACAAGCACATGAAGAGACCACAGGAGAAGTTTAAAGCAGTCCAACCAACCAGTCACCACCAAGAATGCTCTCAAAACTGTAGAACGTTCTCTGAATGTCTGATGCTTTTTTTCTTCTTTTTTTTCCTTTTTGAAACAAACACAGAAGAAAAAGGCACCATCCCCTAGATGGCTGCCTGATTTGGCTGGGGTTTTATTTATTCTGAGTACAAGGCAGCAGTCCCAGATGGCTAACACTGTACTCCTCTCTTCCTAGTAAAACCACCCTGGCCTTGGCCCGGGTGACATCTCTGGCTGGTTTCTCCCAGCAGCTTCCCAGCCACAGGGCATGTGGCAGGGAGTGATGAGCGGAGGGGAACAGACTCTGCAGGAGTCTTTGTTTCCCATTGCAGGGAGGAGGGTCAGCTGTCTCCTCTCCGAGACGGTTTTCAAATTGGTTGCTACTCATAACATGATTTATAGTCTTTTCCTTATGTCTCTTTTGAGGCTATCAATTTGCATCTCAGCTGGAGATTTCTAATGACGAGCAAGATATCTTATTTAAATTTATATTACAGTGTGAGAGACCATTTCACATTCTGAATAAAACAAAGGCCATTAGCTGCTGGGAAGCAACAGATTTTGCAGCACACACAACACAGCTGGCTCTGATGTTTCTTTTTAAACTCATGTAACACTGTGCTAGTATCAGATTCTTCATATAAACAACCCCACTGCAAACAAACCCAATTTGTTGACAAGCTTTCCAAGGCGCTCCACTCAAACTACTTAGCTTTTCTGTCTGCAGATGAGACACACAAGCTCATGACAGTTCAAATATATGCCCAGACAAATCAATGACAGGCTCCGTCCTGTGTGAGCATGCTGTTGAGCCTGCACAGCACGAGATGAGGGCGCCTCATATGATAAAGTTATCAAAGGAAATAAAAACAGAAATCTAAAATGAAAATGTAGCAATTCTGTCAGGAGAAAAAATACTGTAAATGAGACAATGTGTAACAATGGCGATGTGTAATCGTCATGAAGACAAATTTATTAAATGTTCATTCATTCTACTTCAATATTGTATAGGTATCTGTTAGTTCATCAATATTAAGTTACGATAGGATATCTGATGCTAGACAGTCCAAAAATAAAGACAGCCCTTCTTGAGAAGGTTGCAATGTAAGCAAAACCTGATGCAATTAGAGATAAAAAGAATTTGCAGAACTTTCTGATTTTATTCTTTTCAGCTGTGGTGTAGCTGATGGCCTCAGAATACTCTCATTCAGTTGCCCTGAAGTTCTTGGAAAAGTATAGTTCAAAATACAATTTATAAAGTAGTCTAGGGTCATAAACAGGAGAATCAGTAGTATGTTATTCAGGTAGCCTCTCACAACAGTTGTGGGTTTTTTTAAAAAAAAAACACACAGCTTCTCTCTGATGAAATATTTTTCTGCTGCAATCTGATCCTGTAACTGATTAAGCTTCACTGGTAAGATGAGAATGGAGCCCACTAGTTCTCCCTGGCCTTCCCTGGAAGAACTGAGACTGTCATACGGGATTGGAGGTGAATACTAAATTAGATCAAATCTTCAAGGCTCCATCAGGATTATTGTTATTTAAACTCAAAAGTATCTACCTCTAAGGAAAACAGGTAAGGAACAAACTGCAGTGAATGAAAATACTCTTAGGGGTTATTTTCTGTACATAGTGAGCCAGTGCTAAAACATGACTGTTTTAAGGATTTATAAAAATCCAATTGAAGTTCAATTAAAAATGAATTCTGTAAGCACTTAATCCTCAGCTTCTGCATCACAATAGTGCATGGTATCACAGCTTTCAAGGACTGCTTCATTAAGAAAGCAATGAAAGGTTCCTTAGACAGCCTTAAAAGAAAATGTAAAGGGAAAGTGGTTGCGAAGAGTTAGCAATACCTCTTCTCATTTTCCCCGTCACTTTCTTGGCAAAGATTTGCAAGAACAACCGTTTAAGAACACAGCCTTTTCTAATGGAAAACATAACAGCTGATACACTTGAAACGTCTTTTCATTTTATAAACAGTACACTACGTTTGCTTTAAAAAATTATGCTTTAGGCGTCTCCATACACTGAAAAGAAGAATAATCGAATAGAGACTCATTCTGCCAAGGTAATGCACAACTGGAAAAACATGTAACTTACTGCAGTCGACAAAACCGTAAGTGTATTGGCACAAATGCTGATGCTGCAGTTCGTGGCCATGCAAAAAGCTCATGAGTTAATTACCATAATTTTCAAGTCTAAATTTCCTCTAAACATACCTGAAAAAGTAGGTTTAAAAATTCATTGGCAAGCGCACTCTTCACACTCCATATCTGGTAGTCCTCCAGAGTGAGGTGTCCAAGCTTAGTTAAACAGAGGGGAAGGAAAGAGGAAGGAAAAACCATCAAACCATTAACCTGTTTCTATTAAAATGCTCATTAAATGCATCATACAAGGCATGAAAAAGCCAGTGATTTGATAAAAAGTTAGCACCACTCTGATAATAGAATTTGATCCAATGAAAGAAGAAAAATCCAGTTTTAGCGTAACATGCAACCTACAGAACGAAAAAGCTTTGAGAGTACAGAGGACGAACTATGCACAGCATGTAGCCCTTGCTTCTGCTCTCCGTCATTCAGATTTAGTGTTCATGCTCAACTACAGTAGTCATACTTTCTCAAACCATGAAACCAGCAAAAGCAGTATGTGACTCGTCAGGGCTATCACTTTATAGGAAACAAAACAAGACTAAGACGACCTAAGACTTTGATTGTCCAGATATACTCTGCACATATAGAACTTGCATCCGTTCAGAAACCCACCATCTTCCTCTGGGGGCTGGGAAAAACTAATTTTGGATCATCAAGTCCTTATGATCTTACCTTACAACACAAGCAGTATTAATTCTTAATCACCTGAAAAGTTATAGTAGCGTAACACTGACCAATGTCAGAGGACCTTCTGATTTTCAACAATTCAGTGAGAGGATCAATCTGAATTTTTTATATTGTAATATAATTCATAACCATTTTTACAGAAGTGGCAGTTACTCTGCCTCTTCTTACAGACCATTTTCTCCAAAGTTCACACAGGCCAAAGCTAACATATGAAAAGAGGTTAAGTAATTTATGCAATCACTGCACCATCAGCTCTTTCCAGCACTACATTCATGATGCAGCTATGAAAGATGTTCTGAAGACTTAGTCTTCTTTTTTAACTCCTTGTGGAAATGAGACTGCTATGCACTTGCTTATAAACTACCCTTTTTAAAAAAAGCAAACAAAAATCTCAAACGGTGAAAGAAGGAGCTCACTGAAGCCGTATGTTCTGCTGCTTTGGTGATGAAAGAATTATAATAAACTATTTGCCCACCACTTTGTTGGGGTACAAGCAGGCAAGACAACTATTCAAACAAGTAATTAAGCACTTCTAGACATTCTTTATAGTTTTTCTTAAATTATTCCTAGTTTCCAGACACTCTGCCTAATTAGTGAAGCAAAGGATGAAATAATGGAAACAACTTCCCCTATGTTGTTTGCAGATGATAGTGCCTATCTCGAAAAAGCAAGGAAGATTTACACGCAGATAACTATAAAGCATAATATAAACTACTAAGACTTTTTGCTGTGTGTCACGACAGTCATGACAGATGCCTCCATAGTTTCACAGATACTTAGCTCTGAAACAATATCATTGTATATAGTTCACTGGCTGTATAGAATATTATTGCAAAGTAGTTTGATAACGATAATGCATATGTTACTATTGAATTAATACGGTTCTGTTCCAGCACAGGAGGATAATGTGTCTTTACACAGCATAAAATGTAAGATACACTAATGCACTACCCCTTTTTTCATAAGGTCATTTTTAACATGAAACATTTAACAGTTTCTCCAGAACAAAAGTCAAGCATCAGATTTAAAACTGGTATTAATTATGCATAGCGAAGCCTTGCAAACATATATGCTTCAAATTAATTTCATCTGGTTATGTATTTTTGGTTTAGTTTCATATATAAAAATGGCTTATAAAATTCAAATATGTTCTTTCTCTCACAGAGCAATGTGGAAAATTTTAATGGAAAACTGACATATCTTGAAAGAAATTCTTTTTTTGACACGTCTCTGCTTTAAAGAAAGCACAATATTTTACTTTCTTTCTTATAAATAAACTGAAGATACTACTGTATAAAAATGACAAGGAAAGAACAGCCAATGCCTACCTTTGTGGTATCATGCATATTCAAAATATCTTCTACAATTTCAGACAAATCCATGTCCAATTCCTTAACAAACAAAAGGATTAGAAAACAGAGTTAAATTCTCACAGCACTCTCTGGAGTTGTTCAGAATGAAAATATAACTCTGAGAAATGCTGATGATACCTCTATGTAATTCACAACTGCGTGCTTCCAGACAGTTGTTCTTTTGTACCTAAGGTTCCTTTATATGAAACAGCATACATTATAGTCAAATCATTCCGCTTTGGTTACTGACAGGTCAAAGTTATGCAAGGTAATTTACATCCAGTTATTCATACTCCTCAGCTAAGGCAGTTCAAGGAAGCCTGTATTTCACTGAAGCCATGTTCAAACAACATTCACATTTCTACTTTTGAAGGATGACTTTAAGAAACAGAAGCAAATGAATAAAAATCCAAACATAACTTACAGGTATTTTATCAGTACGGTTATCTTTCCAGACCTCTAAAAGTGCAACCACCATTTCTTTAAGTTCAGTGCGAGACAATACACCATCCCGGTCAATGTCAAAAACCTTGAAGCAAACTGAGAAAAAAGGAAATTACTTTTCTGTATCAGAACTACTCAACAACTACTTCTTTTTCTTGCAGAATGTAAGTCTGCAGAGTCACAAGAACATGATTTAGTGCTGACAGTTTTGATGAGGCAGGATGCATGTGTGATAGTCAGGAAATGGAGCAGCTGTGTTTAATAAACCGAAATCTAGATTCCTGCAATTCTGTGCTGTGCTTTCTGATGTGACATAGCAGGGAACATATGTACATCCAGAAATTTCCAGTGAATGATAGCTTTTAAGTTGCAGCAATATGGCTTTGGAAAAGTATGGAACAAAGGTATTTCAAAACACAAGAACCTTTCAGGGAGCCAGATGAAAACTGGACAGTAAACAAGCCAGAACATGCTATTTACCACAAGACAATCAAATAGGACGTTCGTGTTATATTATATATAATGAATAGGTAAGTGCACTTTTTCTATTGAGATAGACACTTGTGCATCATAATGCAGAACACCGCAAAATAACTTCTGAAATATATTTCCCCCCCCAAACAGGTTGATAATTTATATGAAGCTATGGATAAGTTATAAAATATACAGAATTAGGTTTAATCATCCTTTGTAAAAGGAAGCCCTGACATTTAAAATTCCTTTAACTGTTTAACTTCTAAAGTCTGTCACCTGTCACAGACACACACTCGTTCAGCAGAAAAAATTTCTAAAAAGGTAGAAACAACTAAACTTCATTGCTCAAACTGAAAAACTTCTCTAAAATTAATAGTTAACAATTCCATACTTACATTTCTGTCTTTCGGCCAAGGGTCCCCTGCAACATGCTGAGAGCCCACAGGAAATTTCTTTAAAATCTATGTGATTGTCTCGGTTTTCATCAAAAGCATTAAACAAACCTGCAAACCACAAAAGCATCTCCTGTTACAGCAGCTGGCTGAAACAGCTGACAGTGATACTTAGCATTTACATGAAGGGTTAACGGTTAACATTTGCAAGGAGAAGTACAAACACTTGTAACTGATGCTTAGTAAGTGTAATAAAGATAATTAAGCACTACTAAGACCACTGTAAAGGTGAATTAGATCACTCATGTATGGCTAGACAAAGCCGGGGGCGGGTTAGGGAGGGAATCAAGAATTCTGAACAGTAGCCTTATTGTCACGTCTTCCTTGTAATGACTGATTTATAGTGTACATCAGGACAAGCACTTTCACAAAAGCTAAGGGACCAAAATAGTAAAGGTACTTAGATGCCAAATGCTTCGGCTTTTCCAAAGTGCCTGACAGAAACTCCTATGAAAATCACTGAATACCATTGCTAATTTGGCCCTAAGTGAATTAGGAGTTTTAGTTACCGGCCTTCAAAGGATTTAAGAGTTCTATTCATTCAGCACTTACAACTTTTCTTTATCCCATAAAAACTTTTTTTTTGGTGACAATGACTCAGTTGCACTATCCACAGAAGACATATAGAATGACCAGAATCCATTCAAGTTTCTCCATAGCAGCTGTGTAAATTTATATCACTAAGTAGATAAAACGCACTTACGAGCAAAAGGATGTGGGGATATATCCCTATTGAACTGAACATAAGTTCTGGTGTTCTAACAGCTTGCATCCCCTGCAGATGAATTTCCCATTTTCTACTTACTGCTGCCACTTGTCAGTAAAGCTGACCATTTGGTGATAAAAAAAAAGTCTCACTCTAGGATTGCAGACAAAAACTAGCATGTAAGCAGAATGTTACTTAATGTCCTTACGTTATGCATTCAGACAATTGCAACGTCCAGTTATTACCAGAGTGGCTTCAACTTAAAAGACCAGCTTGGTTATTGTCTGCATTGCAACATACAAATCTCCTGACCAAGTCTTCTGAACAAAGTCTTCCTTAACTTACACTATTAGGGAAGACTGTCTCATTGACTGCATAATACAACTTCTGACTTGCGTGCTGAATTGTCATGTAATAGGTGAAACTCACATTTGTCACTTTAAAAAGTGTTCTTCTATTTTATCTCATTCAGGGACAGCAGTATATTTTGTCATTACAGAATCTTAAGGAACCCAGATAAAAATTTTAAGCAACTGCAGAGCAAATGATACATAAAGTTTCACATACTTGCTGACAACTAATAAGAATGCAACACACAGAAGAATCACTTCCTTCATCATTCCAGATTTCCCAACAAATGAGATTTCTTAGGCATCTTTTCTCATTTTCAAACATTCATAACTCAGTGGAATGAATCTCTGTAATTTAAGCTTAAAATGTATTTTAAAATAGGCCCACTTTTAAAGCCATAAAATTTGTATGTCAGGAGACCATCAGGTACTGAACACCACAGCAACATCATTTCCTCGCACATTTGATCAAAGTTTCATACCTTCACTCAGAGACGGATGAATAGGAGGGGAAACTAAGGGGGCAAATGTTTCTAAATCAAAACGTCCAGTTCTTGATTGAGCTTTTAGCAGCCAGTATCGTTTTTCGAGATCGATGATGTCGGATTCTTCCACTGTATAATCAACAAAAATAAAAGAAATTTTTGGTATTATCTAGACCATGTTAGAATTCAGCACCAAACAAAAATGCAGCATTATTTTGTCACAAAGAGAAACGACATTAAATTTTTCTATGCCTGACTCCTGCATGCAAAAATTAAAAATACAAGCAGTAGAGAAACAAAGGTCCAATTTTACCTTCTTTATCTATAGAATCATCTTACCTATAGGAGTTCAACATCAATAACACATCATCACAAGTGTTTAGAAACACAGAAGTTAACTTTTCCCACTGCTAAAAGCTCCAGCACTCTCTTCATTTTCAGATATTTCTGCTTGCTGAATTTAACACGTAGAACCTCATGAAGTTCAACAAGGCCAAGTGCATGGTCCTGCACCTGGGTCGGGGCAATCCCAAACACAAGTACAGGCTGGGCCATGAGTGGAGTGAAAACAGCCCTGCGGAGAAGGACTCGGTGGGGGTGGTGGACAAGAAGCTCAATATAAGCTGGCAATGTGCCTTAGCAGCCCAGAAAGCCAATCGTATCCTGGGCTGCATCAAAAGAAGCGTGGCCAGCAGGTCGAGGGAGGTGATTCTCCCCCTCTACTCCACTCTCATGTAGACCCCACCTGCAGTACTGCCTCCAGCTCTGGGGCCCCCAGCGTAGAGAAGGGCATGGACCTATTGAAGCGGGTCCAAAGGAAGGCCACGAAGATGATAGGGCGCTGGAGCACCTCTCCTATGAAGACAGGCTGAGAGAGATGGGGCTGTTCAGCCTGGAGAAGAGAAGGCTCTGGGGAGATCTTATAGCAGCTTTCCAGTACCTGTAGGGGGCCTACAAAAAAGCTGGGGAGGGACTTTTTAGAAGGGCAGGTAACAGGACAAGGGGCAGTGGCTTTAAACTGGAAGAGGGTCAATTTAGATTAGATATTAGGAAGAAGTTCTTCACCGTGAGGGTGGTGAGACACTGGAACAGACTGCCCAGGGAAGTTGTGGATGCCCCCTCCCTGGAACTGTTCAAGGCCAGGCTGGATGGGGCTTTGAGCAACCTGCTCTAGTGGAGGGTGTCCCTGCCCATGGCAGGGGGGTTGGAACTAGGTGATCTTTAAGGTCCCTTCCAACCCTAACCATTCTATGATTCTATGATCATATATGCAATATCTTATTTTCCCAACGTATCCAGTATTTAAAACCACTAACAGGACGCGAAGGAGCATTTAAAAAAAATCCCAAAACTTTTATGGAAAAAAAAATAATTTAGTACTTGCCTGCTCTTGAAAAATTCCTATTTGAAATTTTTAGCCTTCTTACACAGTAATAAGGCTAAATTTTAATGTGACATTTAAACACTGTATCTCAGCATTAATTTTTTCCAAATATAAAACAGTTTGTTTCACTTTATTATTTATACTATAGATGCACTTAGAAACCCAGACAACATTGAGGAGTGATTATACAAACCTAGAAGACACTTCATACAGAGGAACTTACAAGCTAATTTAAAGAAGGGGAAAAAACCAAAAACCCCAAACCAATGAGTAAAACAAGGTGCTAGGCAAAGGTGAATAAAAATAGCCACAGAAAGAAGTTGTGTTTTCTTTCAAAACTTAATATACAAATGCCGGTCTCCTTATGTTTTATCCCTGAAATTAAATATATATATAAAAATATTAAGTTTCTGCTCAACAATACTTTTAACCTTTTACATATGCAAGTGTGTCACAACACTGCTTTAGGTCAGTGCAAATTAATTGGTTTTCAAATAGATATGTAATGACAAAGCTGTCTATATTAAGAACCACTACGTGTGATCCCATTCCCAGAAGGTTCCGAGTCTTTAAATCCACGCCAGCTTTCTAATAGGTTTAACTTGAGCTATTTGGCCTGGTTTAGTCTACAGAAACAGTAATAATCCTGTAAGGCTTAAGAACAGAAGAGACCCAAAAAAAGTTACACGTCAAACTGAAATTTTCAGAATAGTAACTTAGGTAACCTACAATAAGCATGAACTAGTTGTAACCACCCAGCAGGCACATCATCTAATGCATCAAAAACTACACAACACCTTACCCTCATCAGCAGAAAGTCTGGAAAGATTTTAACAAAAGATTAATATCTGAAGTAGAGGTGGAGGAGAGCAAGGAGTTTGCACCTTCCTGTAAAACACGTTTAGACAGTCTAACTAGAAAAGCAACATCAGTGAAAACATGCCCTCCTTTTCCTCTGTACATTCAGTACAATCACTAGACAGACGATAAACTAGCATACAGAACACCCACACCAAAGCTGCAGTTCTAGGGTCATGTTAAGCTAACATACGTTCAGGCTGAACAGAGAAAGTTTACCTTCCCCCTTAACCCCAGGCACGAGCTGCAGCATCCTCACTTGCGTCATTATCAGCTATTGTGCATTTACATAGTATGTGAGATAAGAGAACTGATCCAGAAGAAAAACTAAAGTGATTTCCTTTCTCCTCTCCCCCTCCTTATCAGCTATTGTGCATTTACATAGTAAGTGAGATAAAAGAACTGATCCAGAAGAAAAACCAAAGTGATTTCCTTTCTCCTCTCCCCCTCCTTCCTAGATGGATCAACTTCTCTTATCTGGCTTACCATCTTCTGGCTCTTGTGTTGTAATCATAGAATCGTTGGGGTTGGAAGGGACCTTTAAAGGTCATCTAGTCCAACCCCTTGCAATGAGCGGGGACATCTTCAACTAGATCAGGCTGCTCAGAGCCCCGTCCAACCTGACCTTGAATGTTTTCAGGGATGGGGCATCCACCACTTCTCTGGGCAACCTGGGCCAGTGTTTCACCATCCTCACCATAAAAAAATTTCTCCCTTACATCTAGTCTGCATCTGCCCGCCTTTAGGTTAAAACCATTACGCCTTGTCCTATAGCTACAGACCCAACTAAAAAGTCTGTTCCCAATACATAAAGAAGCAGTAATCCAAACATATAAAAGGAACATATAAAGGTTATTCATATAAATCAAGAAAGAGAAATAGTTATTTCTTTGAAAATCAGCATATAGAAACATCATAGGTGCTTAGGACTGCTACAGATGTAAGCAACTTCACGATCCTCAGCAGAAGAGTAAAGTGATATAGAACAGCATCTGGTATGTTCCAAAAAATACAGGGATGTCTTGATGATTTAATGACATACCTGCCCCACAACAGTCAGCCTATCAACAGATGAGAGAAAAATCTACCAAATAAAATACACTTTCCCTCAGTCTTGTTGCCTCTACAGGTATCAGGGTGCTACAATACTGCCGAGACCTAGCTCGCAAGACATGACATTAGAACTAGAGTACCAGTATTCTGCAGGAAATACAAGACAAAGTATATTCATGGAGTTTCAAGAACAGAAATAAACAAAAAGTGAAATAACAAATGAAAGGTAAAAGCCACTTTATGAGACAGAACCTTAAGTACATGAAGAGAATCACAGTACTATTATACTACCTAAACAACTGCATTATAAAGGGCAAGTTTGTACTGTCATTTAGAAGAACTGCACATGCACACACATTATTGCTCTCATTAGCAAATACAAAAGCATTATGCTAACCCTCTTGAGCATGAGCATGTAAATCACTTTGTTTCCTTTTAATTTACCTTTGTGACTAGGAAGAGTAACAAATGTGCTAGTTGCGCTTCATTCTTGAAATGACGCAACACTAAGAATACTCAAAAAACATAAGGAAGCTCTCACATTGTCTTTACTGAAGAGTAAATCTGCAGAAACCTGCTCTCACTGGCTGGTGCATCGTTTATCTTTAGTAATTAAGAACTGAAAGATTGTTTTATTTTGCCAGAGAAACTTTCTCAAGTATCTATGGCTGAAGCTAACTGTATTTCATTTTTCAAACTGTACTTCACAGATGGTTTTTCTACAGCGCTAACTTTACTGCTTTATTATTTTAATCTCAGAAAAGAAAGGTTATCAGAAAGCATCTTATCTGCATTTCTGTCAAGCAGTGGTTGAAATTACATGGTCATCTAAAAGACAAAGAATTTTCAAATAATCATCTTCAAAAGAATAGCTGATAAGTATTAGCATAAGTGCTACATTGATATTATAGCCAAGGCAGGTCCAGTGTATTGACTTTCCACAGAAAAGCCAAACATTTTTGAAAGTAAAACTGACAAAGTAGTAAGTAACATTCTTTCTACTGACTAGACTTATCCAACTTAGGTTGAATACAAGTAAAAATGTGACAAAAGAATATTTTTCATTCATAGTAACAATGAATTGTAGCCCACTGCAATAGTTTCACTTACATAAAATACGGAAAGATTTACTGGATTACAGCACATGTGAAAGTTTAACTCTGCAGTTGAAAAGCCAGCTGTTACATAATTTGATTTCTCCAGAGTGATTTTTTGCACATAATCTTGTAAATCAGTCTCAGGATACGTAATGCACCATCTATTTCTCTATAAATGTAAACTAAAAGAAATCCCTTGCAATTTATGACATAAACATATAATCATATTTGTTAGTGAAGTTTAAATGAAGCAGGACAAAAGCAGACTGCACTTGTTATCCAAACATACTAATGCATATGAAAAAAATACCATTTCTAAAGAGATTTTATATAGACAAAGGCTTTTACCTTTTCAAAGTATAAAATTTTTTTCCTAATGTCTGTTCAAACCACATCAGCATGTGTGAACTGGGCTTTCATTCAGTAATTCAGATTTAAAATAACTTATGATTATTTTAAAAAAAGTATCTTATATATACACAATATAGTCCAAAACATTGGAACAGACTGGCTTTCTAGGCCAAGCAAGTATTCATTTTTGTCAATTAAATACATTATATGATTATTTGAGGTCACATGGAGATATATTGCACCTATGAAATTTAACCATATACTACCAGTTTACTACCATATGCTATTTTATGTCTCCCTCATCACTTGTCCATTAAAAATATGAAAAACTTTCAGGTCTGTAAAATTATGAATAGTGTTTCTTAGTTCAATTGTCTAAGAATTAGACAAGGATAATCAGAAGAATGATAATGTCAAGTATACCTCAAGCTACGGTCTTCATATTGTAAAGGAAGAACAGGTAAACATTTTCAGCAAAAATATGCATCTGAGAAACTGTAAATCTACTAAAAAAGAGTTAATTTAAAACTAGCTGCCACACTGTGATTGACAGTCAGGTTGCATGACAGCAATAAACACTAAAAAAAGCATCCTTCATTTTAATGCCATTTCCATGAAATGTATGCCCTTCTTAAACATTACACAGGTAGCACGCCATGAATAATCTTCTGTCTTAGAAAAAAAAAAATTTAAAAACATGTTTTCATTTCAGGCAATATTTATGACAATTCTTTATACAATCAAAATTGACTAAGTATTTAAATATATTTTAAAACTTCAATTTTCACCCACCTATTGGTACAATCCTCTCTGGCTCACAGCAGTAGAAGCATACCATATTCCCAACATTTTAACTGAAATTTGGTTTGGTTTACTGTTTACCATTATATCCTCCAGGCAAAACCCAGTCCCCAGTCACAGAGAGAGCTCTTCATTGCACAACGGCTGAGTCAGAACCAGAGACCGAATGACTGAACGCCAAACAGTATTTCTGACTAAACACACTTGTTTGATGCTTTCAAATTAACACACAGAAGACTCTGGGACGTGGGCACAGAGAGCTGCTTTGCAAGACAGAAAATAGCCCGGGAACTAAGAGGATAACAAAGTGGCAAGATGCAGATTAAGTGACACTGAGGCTTTTTCTTATTGGCTTACTCTGCTGTAATACTTTCATCTTTTTTTTTTTATTTCCCCTAATTGAAAAAAGGACACACAGAGAAGGGAATATTATAACTTGAACCAAGATCCTTGTGTGTGTCAGACACAACTATCCAGGCGTTTATCTAGCAGAATATAGTGTATCACTGCCTTAAGATGGGAACCCATACAGAAGAGATATGAAACACTACAGTTCCTCTCAAAGCACAAGTGTTCACACACTTGGAAGAAAATAGTACAGAATGAAATATGCTCTTAAAAGGCACCTTTTATAAATCCAAAATCTTCAGAATTGTCTTCTAGTGGCCTTCCATACATCATTAAGAGATGGTGTTTCAAGAGTGGGTACCACAAGTGAAGTGGGCAAGCTACAGAACACGTACTTAACATCCAGACAGCCTTTTAACATAAGCAAAGTTAAGTGATCACTTCATTTCACTTTCCTTTTACAGACTCACATCTTCATCTTAACATAAAGCCCTACAAGTTTATAAATCAATCTCTGACAGGAGAGTTTACTTCCACAACATTCAGTTTCAAATTTATACTGTTTCAAAAACTCACTCTTCCATTTCAACCATGCTGTCTGGTTATGCAGGGCTTCTCTCATTTATTATGTTAAATTAGCGATAACTGTATGGTCTAAAATATAATTACTATACTGATTACACACTGTCTTACTGCATCTCAGTACCTAAGAGCTGTCAGGAAAAGCAGGAGCCCCTTTGATGAATTTTTCTGACAACAGAAGAGTCTCTTCAATTCAAAGGAGAATTAGGATGCTGTTTAATAAGAACTTGGTGACAGTGACACAAGAACCAGGTAACAAAGAAGTACAAATTACATGGTCTGTCAGTTTGAAACCAGTAACCCTTCTGAAAAATGGGAGTATTCTCCCCATGGAAGAGAACTGAAAACCTGAGTATATAAGCCCACCACATGACACTGAGACACAACAAAATGACTCAGTCATAAAAAAGGAACCACCACCTACGTTGCAGCAGAAGAAATATTTCCAGCCAAATGACGGAAACCAACGAGGTCATAAAAAAAAAAAAGCTGTACTTTGCAGGTAGGATGGAGTCACTTCCATTCTGATACTTAAAAGAGTGCAAACCAGCCAGGGTAGGCAACAAAATGACATCCTCCATTGGCAGAGAACTGTTCTATTATTGAATTACTACATTTGGACTTAAGCGTACCAGAGAAGATTAGGCGTTTAATTTGTTATTATTAAGGATGTATAATGATTTGGGGGAATATTTCCCTACAGAGAATTTTAGTGTTAGTAGTAGTCCCTGACAGGATTTATCTTTGATTTACATTTTCCACGACAATGCTACTCAATATGATGGTTTAAAAAAAAAAAACAAAAAAACAACAAAAAACCAAAAACAACCAAACCTGCAAGGTACCTGATCATACTATGAAACTAAGAAAATCCAAACTACTGTCAGCTGGTCCGTACTCAGGTGTAGGAGAGACTCATACCCCTGCAACTGGTTTTGGGGAACAAAGGTCCAAGAGAAACTTAAGTTATTTTGGTAGCTTTCAAATGAAATGGTTCATATTTATGATTTAAGTGAAATGGAACAAAATTTGATTAAAAGCAGCAAGTGTGTGCAACTTCCTGTAACTTTAAAATTTCACTTCTAATTATGTGCTGAGAAATATAATTAGTCATCTGTATACTAAAATAAATGTTATTTACAAATGAAAAATTAGAATTCCTTTGTTTCCCCGATAGCTTGGCTCATTAAGCAAATTTAAATGGAGTCACTGATGCTTTGCAATAAAATGTTCACTGTGTGTTTCTAAATCAATGTTAATAACTTTCACTGTTTTTATCACTGCAATTTTTCATGTCTCTGACATATTATTCAAGATGTTTAACGGGAAGCACACTGTGAGAGGCAGTAAGGCTTGGTAGGAGGGTCTGAAGCTCGGGCCAGGAGATGGCATGCTGCGAGCCAGCCCGAGTCCTGCAGGCAGGTGAGAAATTCATAATCGCACTAGCAAGTTCCCACAAATCAGTTTTCATTTTACAGTAGAGGAAATTTTAAAACCTTTCACTCTTTCACTGTATTCTGCTAACAGTGTTTGCCTAGGTTTACTAAACATTATTTCAGTTACTTGTTCTCCCAAAAGACAAATATTATCCTAGGTAAAAGTATTAAAAACAAGCCTTCATTTAGAGAAAAGGAACTGTCATAACAGCTCTTACTGTTTTACACATTCAGCTGTGTTAAGAATACTTCTGCACTAAATTTCTTATTCTTTAGATTGACCTGATTAGACTGCAATTATTAAACTTAAAAAAACGAAACAGCAAGGCCCCAAGTATTCATACTTGGTTGCAATTACTTCCAAATGCTCAAACACTTATATTTTCCTTACTTTTGCATCTGCTGTATGAGATTCCTATACTGTCTCAAATCACAAGGGAAATCATCAGATACATTATAAAGAAAGTATTTGTCCAGACCTGTGGGAGGCTGGTTAGTTCACCAGGAGGTTAGTTCACCAGCTCATCTTCCTACTATCTTAAATTCCTGTCAGTTTTCCGTATCTATCATTTGAAAGATACTGGGCCACAGACATCGTAACACAACACAACTACTTTCTCTTTTTCATATTAAAACATTTAACTGGAAAATAACAAAAATACAGAAAAATTTAATTTTATCTAGCGGTCCAAACATAACTGTCACATGAGCTTTCCAAATTTGGTTAAGTATCCCGAGTCTGTGGACAGTATGCAGTTTGAAACACTACTGATTCAAAAATACATGTAAGCTACATAGTTTTCTGGAATACAATGAAAAGCTCGACCCCAGATCTGACATGTACTTGACGATTCAATAGTCACCTCAAACGCTCTCAAATATTTTATTTCAGCTTTACAATCCTAACAATGGAAAACAATTTTTCACTCAGTTCTATCTTCGTTATACTCAGCCAACGGCTTATAGAAGTAAGCTGTCAGTAAAGAAACACCACCAACTACTAGAAAACACTGAATTTCTCAGTGGTCTGATGCAATACATAGCAACAGAAATTAAATTTTTTTTTTTTTCCAGAAGTTAAGTTTTTTTCCCCTGAGAACACAGGTGGTGTTGAAACACCCAGCAGAGACCCAAACCTCTGCAAACATATTTCACGAGGCTTTAGAAGTCTGGTATCTTCTCCGACAGAACATGTAGCCACATGAACTAGCACACATAAAAGAGCAACCACACATGCATGTTTCCTAGAAAAGAAAGAAGACTAAACCCTTCCTTCTGTAATTCGATTTACAGTATCAGATGCTGCAATACACAGAAGTGTTATGAAATTATAAACCAATTTGATCATAGAGGGATTAAAAACAAATACAGGAATATTACTTGAACTTCTAACCTTAAAATATGAGGAATTACCAGTTACAGCTAAGAGGCAGACTGAGCTGATTTCAGGACTGACGTTTTCAACAAAGATGATGGCTACACTGAGCTAGGATCACTGAGCCTGCTATGAAAATTTAAACAGAGAGCAAGACAGTTGCTTCATGAAGGAGTCAGTATACGTAACAGCAATTAAGCAAGATTTGAGACTGTACAGTTGAAAATGTCAAAGACGTAACTGGAAGTTAGAGGGGACAATAGTCATTAAATGGAAAACAAGACCACGCTCCTGCAGAAGGTGTGCTCAGGAAAAGACTGTAAGGCTGAATGGTAGCAGAGACACTGTGATCAGTTGATAGGTCCTTGCAATCAAAAAGGCTCAAATGTAAACTGAGGTACTTGAGGCAATTCAATTTGCTAGAGACTGATTAAGTAACTGAGATTCTGTTAAGACAAAGGTTGAGAAATTTGAGATGAGAAGACGAAAATACTCTCTTTACAGAAGGAAAAAAAAGTAACTACTACAGTAGAAACAAATATGACATGGAACCACCTGAGCAACTTTTTTCCAAGAACTGGAACAGATTTTGTCCCCATTCATTTTTTTCTAATATGCTTCTCATCCAGACTCCTTAATTTTGTTTTTAATTATAGCACTTCAGTCTTAATTTCTCTAATTCTTTGTTTAAACCCGAGAAAATCTCTTAGACTATAAACTGATGAAAGAAAGGCTTTCTTCTCGATACAAGAACATAGGTATGGGTTGTCTAAAGTAGAATATTATGCTCTTCAGTCTAAAGACCATTTCTTTCTTGAATCATTTACGTTGCACATCTAAAATAGCTAGGAATACAGTTGAGGGCTTGGCTGCAGAAGGTAACAGTGACAGGTATAGCAGAAACAGAAGAAGTGAGAACATTAAATATTAAATAAAATCTACTAAAACAGTAGTTCTTAAATTTTTTTTCATTATAAACCTCAATTTCAGTATAAATAAACTTTCCACAAAGAGCATAGTAAAAATTGTTCAAAAAAAGTTTCGATTTCAAAGCATGAAAAAAATTGAAGTAAGCTCTGAGGTAACATCCAGGGGCCTGGGGTAAAGCTTTCCTTGAACACTTAGGGCAGAGAAGACTTGACAAGGCTGGAGGCATGGCAGATCTTAATTTGATACAGCTTGAGAGATTTTCCCAAGGCTGAAGTCTGGAAGATTTGGAGTTTTCCTTTTTTTTTTTTTAGCATACCTCTTTCTCTACCTTGTCTATTAGACCTCAGAGTATTTAGTGGTCTTCTGGAACCTCAACGTCTACTGCAGTCTCTCATGTAATGCAAATAAATTATCTGTCTATAAACTTCTAATTTTATTACACATTTTCATTTCAGATGGTCAGAACAGAATTTTAATGCTCACATTTAAAACCAAGAGAAAAAACTGTAAGTAACCCCCCCATTAAAGAGATTAAATACCATGCTGACACGAACAAAGAAAAATCTGTGAGAGTATATAAAATACAACCAGGTTGCTCAAATCACTAACATCTCAATAGCAAACACCCTTCTCCTAGGGATACCAAAGTCCCTTAGATGCTTTACTGTAATGTATAGTATAATTTATCAAGTGTAATTTATCAGCCTTTTGGTTTTACATTTAATTTAAAAAATAGCTGCTCCTTCTTTTACATTAATATCGACATAAAGAAGCACTTGTTCTTTGGAGATTATTCCTAAACGCAAATCCTGAGGAGGCTTCTCTTCAGTTAATTTAGTTCCCTGACTACATCACGTGCCAGGAATATTACTTATTTTACTGCAAAAAGCAAATTAAGAAGTAATACTTATTTCTGAAACGAGCATTATTTTCAGAACTGTCTCAACAGTTTTACAATCCACTATATCTGAAAGACCAAATATTAAACCAGAATTAATGTCAAGTCAATGTAAATGAATGTATTTGTCAAAGAGAAGATGCTTTTTATTTTTTTTAATTTGCTCAGTAGCAAACTTCTACTATAAGAAATGTTGTAATTTCACTATTGTTCTCTCTTAAAAATAATGACCCAAAGTGTCCTTGTACATAACAACGTTTTACATGTCACAGCACAAAAAGCAGAGAACAAATTAGCAAGGAGAAGAAATTTATCTCACTGAACAGAACTGCGCGTGTCTCATCAGAGTAGGGAGATTTAACGAATAACTACAGCAAGGCAATAGTTTATGTCTGTGAACTCTGAAACAGTTTTAAAAAATGCGCATAGTAACAAGCATCGTTTACTTACAGTGTGTGACTCCAGCCAGGGTTTGATAGAAGGTAGGAGTATCACTATCATCAGTAAGTGTCACATATACACCTCCAGACAGCAGCCAACGGGAAAATGTGAAAGCATCTTTGTTGTGCAATAGCCAAACCCTGAACTTCTCATAGTTTACCTTTTCACCCTGTAAGAAAAGTAAGAAAATGTGAGCCGTTTTTTCTCTGCTTTCTCAGTACCAGTAAACAGGAACCATCCAGCTGTATGAACAAGAATTGGGACAATCTCCTATAAAAATAAGTCCTAAAATAATTTTTTTCTTTGGAGCCATGCCTGTTTTTCCATTTCATTCTGAAATACAGCACTAGGAGGGGTATTAGACTCCTCAGCTCTCTCTGCATTTCAACCACCTACTCAATGTGGCCTTTGGCAAGTCATTTACTCTGAACCTCAGGCTAAAGGGATTAGAAGAAAAATGGTTTCTTACAACTCAAAATAACAGAGGTTATTTTTATGAATTTAAATTTATTATGATAGATAAAAGCTCTTATGTGCCAAATAACAGGTGCTATAAAATCATAAACATTCTGTTATATCCGCACAAATATAAACACTTAACACAGAAAAATTAGATTTGTGAATAACTAATAGTATGATTAGTCACTGCAGTAGCACATCGATTTTTTGCCTCTATTGACCAAAACCCACTTTGGAGCATACATGTAAACATGACATTCACAGTGTATCCTAACTCAGTCTCTCTTGCTGGATGTCTCATGGAACTGCCTGTTCAGGAATACATAAAAACTACAGATTCACAGCATTTAAATGCTGGAGAGGCTGTTTAAACCATTTAGCTGAATGGTTTCCAAGCCATAGGGAAACCATAGGGATCAGCAGACTAATTTCTACAGGACCTACAAAACTAACTAAAATCAAAGCAAACCTATTACCAGTAGACAAACTCACTATACGGAGATCCTAATCTCCATGGGAAATAAACAAGGGTCTGCAAAGTTAAAGAAGTTTCAAGTCACCGATTATTTAAACTTCCCTAATATCACAGACCATTAAACTTTGCTGAATTACACCTCTACAGAATCCAACAGTTTGCATTTGGCCACAGACTATCTGCAACTGCCAAATGTAGAAAATTGAAAATCTACTACTTCCTTTGCCAGGTTGCTTAAACGGTTAATCACCATCACTGCTAAAACATTTGCTTCATATTCCAATTGTAATGGATTATTTCAGATTCCAGATACTCATTCTTTTTATGCCTCTTTTTCCTAGAATAAAGAGTGTTACATTTTTCTCCAACAAATACATGCAGAAATAGCCCAATACTTACAGCTGCTATCCTAGACTTCCACATGGTTATAATTCAGGAAGTCAAGATGCTACACTGCTATTCCATCACCAGTTTAATCTGTATATATCCACACCACTGACTGACAGCATGGTCCTAACCTTCCGCTTACCAAAAACACTGTTTCTGATCCTTCATCCCTTCTCTTTTGTGACAGCAATCACATCAGTGCAGTCATGTGGCAAAACAGATCTAGGTGAAAAATAACTTACAGGATTAGGAGCTACAGAAAAAGGGCTTACTTCTCAGCCAGATCAGTTTCCCAGTCCAGTTCATCAAGGCATCATATAAATACTTGAGCCAGCACATAGGTAGGAGAATGAATGACAGTCAGGAAAAGGGTAACTCAACAAGGTGGACTTTGCAGAATTTAACCCATTATGGAACCACTTGCTTAAGCAAAAATAACCAAACTTCTACTGCCAAATTAACAGAGAAGAAAAAAGCAGCCCACAATTGTTGGGTTTTTTTATTTCTCTAACAGTTTGGATGAGAGACAAGATAATTTTCTTACTGCCCGTTCCACTCTACTTTCCCTCTACTTTTTGCACTGCTTTCTACAAACACAGCAAGAGCTGTGTCACGTTTCACTAAGACTCTGCATTGTTCCAGTTGATTATAGGAAGGACAAGGTACAAGAGGGACAGGAAAACTTTGGATGGGGGCAGGGCAGGGGGAAGCATTTGAAGCAAGTAATGTTTACAGCTGAGCCATGATGGAACTTGAGCAACTAGAGCAATAGAGGTATCACTGAATTTGTTTCCTTTATTTCAGAAACAAGACTGAGGAAAACTCAGATATATTTCAGAGCTTATATTTCTAGATGAGTACATGCAATAGTTCTGAAGAATAGAAGTACCTATAAACATCATCCTTGAAAGCATAAACTCATCCGCCATACGGCAGGAAGGAAGGCCCACAGCAGGAACATTAAACTTTCTCACTCTCCAGCAATGACCTAGTACGATTAACAGGCCAGTAAATCCTGCTCAGTGGGTTATTACACTATTTTCATTTTAAAAGAAAAATCAATACACAGCATTTTCTTGAACAGGAAAATGGTATGAAGCCAGATTGATACTTCTCTTCCTGCAAAACTTCATAAAGTATTTCTGGATTTCTTGGACAGTGTGCAGTTAACTTTTAGGGTATTATTCATCACACCATATTGATGAGAAATTATAAATAGGAAATACTGAAGTGGGTCAGCTCCAGAAACTGGACTGCAGTATATATATGATTTATGATTCCAGCCAAAAATAAAGAATGTAATCATTGCCTACAAAGCCAACATGATACCACCCCCAGATTAACCGGGTCTGGCTCAGCCAATGCCCATAACCACAGTTGTCTTCAGTACTATAACATTTAAGGTAATGAAGTAATCTGACACCCACAAATAATAATTCTAGTCAATCAGTTTTTCAGTGGAATGTACAACGATTACTAGATTTTGCTGATCTATAGTTCTCTGATAATAAATGAAGCAACCAAAGCACAAAAACCTGACAATTCATCAGGATCACTAGTGCCAAAGAAGTACCTGTGCATATTTAAAAGTAACAATTGCCTGTTTTAGAGCAGGACTTCAGCAAGCTTCACAAAGATTACATCTCTCAAACAACCTAAAGCATAAATAAATGTTGTAGCCCTAGCAGGCACAGTGAGACAAAAGTAATACTATAAAACTATTATTTTTAAGCAACCACTGCTGGCAGGCATTTTTATATCCAGGATGCAGATTTTCTTTCCCCTCTCAGATCTGTGTTCTGCATTTCTTCCCCGGTCACAATAAAATGTCCACACTAATGAATTAAATTCCACTAACAATATTAGTATTTAAATTTACTTGATAACATGATTACCCTTGGGAAATGATACCTTTCAAACTAGCACAATAAGTAAAGCAGCATGAAGAATGCCTACGTTTATATACCAAGCTGCAATTCACATCAATACAAATTACATGTAATATTACAACATAAGAAACTGAGCTTTTACCCAATTTAAACAACGTCCCTTTATTCCCATACATGCACGATCACGTATATGTCAAACAAACTACCCAATGTAATTTTCACTTTTTTTGTAAATGCAATAGGATAAAACCTGTATGAAATACCTCAGAGAAACATTTCTTGAGTGACTCTGGGACTTTCCCATCAACCACATGCAGCATCTTCTCCATCTCTTCACGGACAACATAACTTCCAGATTCATTAGAAAAGAGACTGAAAATGTCTGAGGAAGTAGAGAAATGTTTAAGCAACTCTGGTGGTTACATTTTTCAAATACTAAGTTTACAACTGGCTGAGAATGCCAAAAGCTGTGCAACAACTAACAGACTAAAAACTTAGACTGATTCAATTTCAATATAGCTCAACAAGGTTTAGGTCAAGAAGTATCTCCTTTTTCTTTCACCATTGTCCATTAATCAAAAGGAAAATAAATACTATCAAGTCAGATTAACAAGGAAGACAAAACAACAGAAGTCAGTAGGCAGACACTTTCATTTGTTTTGAAAAACATCAATGCCGTCCTCCTTCCTCTGCCCACATAGTGGTCAAGAGTCTTTCTGTAGGATCCTAACATTTACGTTCATTATGACTTACCAAATACTTCATTTTGGCGAGTACAGAAAACAGAAATGTACTCAGTTTCAAAATATACAGCTAAAAATATCTAAAAACATACTACTATCTTTACTGGCAAATGTATGTCCTGGTTACATATAAAAATAGGGACTTCAGTACACCACAATTTATGTTTGTTTTACATAAGTGTATTGTACACTCACTGTCCACTATCCTGTTGTTACTGTTCTAAGTTACATTACTTACATTTTGCTTTCTCTTCCTCTCTGCCTCTTGTAAGTAGAACTAATCCAACTATCAAGTTATTGAAGTGCAGCCCTTTGGATATTCCTCCAAAAGAACAGTAGATAACCTAAAAGAACAAAACAGAGAAGTTAACCAAAAAGTTAACACGGAGAACAGTGATGTCAGAACTAAAAGCAACAACTTACACCGTAGCTCTGTCTTACGTGGTTTTTAGGCTAGTCACCTCACATTCAGCTAAACACACTTCTGATTTTAATTCTGTTACACTCTTGTAGCTCTTCCAGTATCTACTAAATAGCCTTTCCAGGGTCTTTTATTTAGCGAAATGCAGGTACTTTTCCTGAACAGCAATATAAAAAAAAAAAAGTTAGAATCCTCCAATGAAGACAGATTCTTGCTTGCTCACTGGTGTTATTTCCCCAGTCACCTTTATCAAGGTAACGATAAATCTCCTCCAGACTAGGCTTTGACAGTCTCAAAGCCATCAAACGATTGTTGGAGCATCAAGTGTTTCATTGCCCCAGTCACAGGAGATGCTCTTCCAATAAGCCATCAAGAACTGCTGCTTTGAAAAGTTGTGACACACCAAAAGACCCCCCTTCCATCAGCTATACCTTAACTATCTTATCACTGCAGCTGTTGCTAGAACTAAGCATTTCAGTTTAGTACCCTGCTCTAACAATAGTATTTAAATCTGGCTTCCAATAGAAAGCAGTAGAAATCAAGACTTCTGCTTGGAAGTTACTTGAAGATCCACAGAGCGGCCACCAGGAAAAACGCAGTCGACCGAAAGGCTGAAGCATTTACCTTTCACATGAAAAGTCCGTACACTGCAGCTTAACTTACTCAACAGCATCTTAACAGTGGTTCAACACTGATATATGAGATATGAAAGAAGTAAGTCATTTTAGAACAAACAGCAGCTACTTTTAGTAAACAAGAATTACCAACTTGCTTACTGCAATGTATTACTTCACCTTGCCTCTAAGACTACAGAGCACAAACTAAAATGTGTGCTGTATTGCTCTTCAAACATGGACTCCTCCTGTAATCCCAAATCTATTCCTACAAGCACCAGTACTTTACCAGTATCATGAGACAGAAATCTGCACTAGGTATTAGAATTTAAAGCAGTCAGAACTTATCAATTATTCTTACATACAAGAATTATTTCAGTGTCTATGTCTTATAATTTGATTTTCTTATAGGTATCACACTGAGCATCTAACCATAAAGAGAAAGTATTAAGTCTAGCTGATGGGGAACTATTACTGTGAAAGACCAGAACACAGTGATTTGTCACCGATCATGGTTTGGACAGCAGGCTTATTTGCTGAACTTGGTTTTTAAATATAACTTTTTCAGAGGGAAAGATAAAGGAACAAAGATCAACTTCTATTAATAAAAGTATTGTGCACATTTTAAACAGTATTTTCTTTGCTTTCATCTGAATTACATTCTAAGTAAACAATACTAAAACCAGGACATGTACACACAGTAATGTACTGCTTTTTCATTTTTCTCCAGTAAAGCCTTAAGTATATTCTTTATACGAGAATTTAGCCAAATAGCAATAGCAGACTTCAGAGGTCAGCAGAGCTTCAGGATTAACTGTGGACAGATTCACTATTTTGTGTATTACCCACAAAGCAGAGTGAATCATTAGTAAACCACAGGATGAAACCCACAGGTCTTAACTGCAACACCTGTATCCCTTCCCCCTGCCTTTTGTTTGTTTTTAAACATATGAACTACAACCAGACACAATTCTAAACAGCTAAAGCAACATTTTTAACTTTTTTTGACTTTCTAAGTTCTGTTTGGGGTTTTTTCCCCCTTTAAAACTACAAATGCTTGCATAATAAATTTTAGCCTTTTCTGCAAGCCTGCCAAAGAAGCCATGACACCTTGGAGCCCACAGACAAAAGTCCACCAACCTACAGAATACTTTTAAATTTTTTAAACTTCCACATAACCATCAGGAACCATTTACACTCACAGATGATCAGAAAACAACAGTGAGAGATGGTATGTGCAACTGGAGTGACACTTGTCTTCTACATTATCAGCAGTTCTGGAAAAAACACGTCACTAACATTATCTTAAGCGTGTGACATCCTGTGAATCTACCCAACAAGTTAAAGATTTAAACACATGAAAACAATCTACTTTTAAACCACGATAAAACAAAACCACTACAGGGACGTACAAATTCTCATATTAATTAGGACTTCAGTTCTGAAGCGTAAAAGTTGTTACAGCACAAAATCTACCACTGTATGAGGATCTCCCACAAACAGCAGAATTAGGATCATAAACCTAATGGATGCATCCAGCGAACACTCTAGTATAATAAATTTATCTTTGAAAAAACACAGGAATAATTCTAAACCATATTTAAAAAAATAAATCAAAACTACATTTTAGTACAAGTAGAATTTTGCCTGTATCTTTGCAGACACATACAGCCTACAATTAATTACTTTTTTTTAAAGTACTTTCCATCTTCTGCCTTTCTTAACACTGTAGTTTCATTGCTGGTTTAAACCAGTGCTAGCTGTTTCCAAGCCTCCCACAACTCATTCCCACCCACACTCCACATCCATCTATGCCAAAACAAGCATTCTTGTAGCAGGACTATGAATGAAATCAGGGAACCAACTTGGGTTTGAATTAACCATTTTTATCAGGTTTCACTAATCCAGCTCAAAGTGAGTGACCTCACAGTGAGAAGAAGCAGCCAGGATTAAGCAGACTGTCAAACTGGTACAAAATAACTACACAAATGACATTTCAAATATTACAAGAGAACTACACACTACCACAACCATGTAGGACATTCTGTGTAATCAAATACAGTCTATTATCAGTTCTGTCCTTCAAAGGAGTCAGACAGGACAACATTACAATGAAGTGGAATATGGAGGAAAACAATTCTCAACAAGCTGAAGTCCCTTTGCAAAATGTGTCATGTCTCCCAAAATAAGACAGAAAAAAGTTACCATCTCACTGACACAGGTCTATATGCCAAGAAACGGTTTACCAAAGAACTGACAGCCATCAATATTTGTTACTCTAACTGTAAGCTAAGAAATCAGTAAAGTACTTCAAAAGAATTTGTGCCTTTTACATTGATAAGCAAAATGTAACAAAATATGCTGCCAAAAGATTTATTTACCTTAAAACAAATAGCTAAACACTGGAAACAGACATGAGAGAAAATAAAATCTTCCTGCATTGTTAAAAAGAACAGCTTCTGAGGTCATCTGCTGACCACTATTTGTTTTTAATAAAAGAAAATTCAGCTTCCGTAGTAGTTTAATCGCTTACAATAATGTTTCCTAATAAATTACTTGTACATCAAAAAGTGACAGTAATCTGACACTTTTCAGAGACAGTTCTGAGTTAAGATGGAAACAAACTGACAGCAGTTAGAGGAAACCTCTGCAAACAGGTGCAATAATATCATGAGGCTTTGAACCTGTAGTTTTTCCTATTAAAAAAAGGCAGAAGAATCAGCTGAGAATTCCCAAAGAGTGTATTATACGCCCACTAACTTCCACATCTGCAGAGGCTGGCACATGTCTCCTTGGAGTCTCTCGAGGACAATGGTGTGGGGCTCAAAAACGAGCTTCAGAAATGTCTAATGACAAAGCTCAGACGGATCTGTTTCCTCAAGTACCTCAGCCTAAATGAGTTTGGATTCTAGAACAGGTTCACAAGGTTAAGTGGAACAAGAAGAAAGTTACTGGAACCAAAATCCCTCTTTCTATCCCCACTCTCCCCTCCAGTAACAGCAATCACAGTGCTGCAGCCAGAATCCTCAAGCACAAGTAAAGGGTGGAAGAAGAGAGCTGAATACCAGAGCCATGTGAATGGCTCACTGCTCTTACTATCTCAGGCATGGTTTCCATCTCAAGTGAAAATTAAGCCAGGACTGGGAGAGACCAAACAAAACCAGCCGTGGGCCTGTCAAGGGCACTGGATACATCTGGCTAAACCACACAGTGAAAGGAAAAAGGAAATACCTAACGCAGACTAGCTACATTAGATTTACTACTGCAACTGCCCTTTATGCTTTGTGTATAACAAGGCGTGGAAAATCTACCACTGTTGCCTTCCCAGCAGTAGGAAGCAGACTAGCAGAATCCATTTGCAGAATGTGTTCTAGATGACCTCCAAAGAAGTATCGGACAACAAGGTAGTAGAAAATTCTAAAATTTTGTTCACCCCTCTATCACAGTTATGGCCAGACATAATGCTGAAGCAGACAGGCTCCCTAAAGACACCTACCTCAATGAAGTGATGTGTTACCTTCTGCAAATCCTCTACTTGTCCACCCATCAAGCTATCACTTTTCATCGCTATCCACTTAAGACTATTAAAAGATGTCTGAAGGCAAGTAAATGTAAATGAAGCCGATAATACAGATGGATCTAATTCTACAGAAAACTTTATGTAGAACCTGCAGTTTCATTCCACTGTAAGACATAGTGCTACCCAAATACATTAACTTCCCATAGGGTGCTGAGATCATCCTCTTCTATTACTGAAATTTAATCCATTTACAAATGCTTGAAGGGCTAAATTATTAAAACTAAATTTGTGCTTTATTTGGACACAATGATTGTATATGCTTCATGGACAATGTCACGGCAGAGATTTGAATTCCACACTTTCTACATCTAATCATTCTGATTTCACAAGATGCCTTCAAGGCTACACTGCATATGTAAGCAATTTACCTTTATATTACATTGGAATCATTACTTTTTTTAAAATATGCAGTTAGCTCTCCTGAACACTATAGTTTAAGTCTTAATATAACTATTTTTTATTAAAAAAAACACGAAGAGCACAAGGAAGAGAATTTTTGCATTTCAGATTAACAGGACTTCCAAGACAAAAAAATACATATATGAATAAACAAATGAGAAACCACTGATTTTCTTTCACAAATTTTAATAAAATATGATCTCTTCCTTACATTTTATTCTCCATCACTCAAATTTAACCTTTCTGTGCTTTTAGACTTCTTAAGAACAGCTATTTTATAAATTACCTCGAATAAAGCTGTCTCCTCTCTTCATCCATCTGAAAGCATATTTCTAATTCATACCCATTTCTGAGCTTTTCCACTCACTTCTGTTGAACTTTGTACATCTCAGTTATGATGATATCAACTGAATGCCATGTATCACATTGATATATTATTTCAACATAACTCATTGACTATTCATGATATAAACACAGAAAAGGAATTCTACGGATAATGTCCCATGTATTAGTATTTAACATACGTAATTACAACCACGGGCAGCTGGCATTACTTTGAGTTTAGCTGCTTAATCGTTCTTTGGGAAGAGTTTATAAACACTGAATAGTTATATAACAGTATATAACAGAGATTAGTTTGCATTTCTAAGGAAGAAACTCCACAATTTTTCACACTAATGTGCTATTTGGAAAACTTCTTCTAATAAGATGCACTATCAAAATACGACGCAATTCTGTATTTTCCAAAATTACTTAATACTGTTGCAGCTTTACTTAAAATAGCCCCACCCAGACAGTATCACAGCAACTGACATTTCAGAATGTAAAATTTAGTATAATTATATGGTACGTAGTCATGTATTTTTTTTTACAAAATTTAAGTCTGACATGTTATGTTTCATGGATAACTTAAGAGTATAATAATATGGTTCCTCTTCTGTTAAAAAAAGTCTCAGTCTATACAAACAGTTCCCTTCAGGTCCAAATCCCTGGCGCTGTGCCCATACACTCTAGTAAGCCTGCTGGAAGAGTAGGAGAGGATGCTCAAGGCATTCTTTTGGCTCCTTTCTCTAGAGAGCATAAAATGTCCTGGATTCTTTCCTGATTTCATCCTTATCACCCCTCTTCTCAGTCCTTGAGAAGTCTGTATTCTTGTTCTTTTGGCAGCCCCCTCAACGTGTCCTTCATGTCTCTGTTAGCATCATCTCTCTTCTCTTTGCATTACTTGGACTGCAGCTTGTTAACCAATTAGTCACATTTGGAGAAAAAGATGCACTCACACTTAACTACTTAGCAAGTAACACACAATGCTGTGTATAAACCGTCTCACAATCGTAATATATGTAGGTATATATAAAAGGTATAATCTAATTAGTCATTGAAATGACTGCACGGGCCAAAGTCAGGAGGTCCTTTCTCAACATTCTTCCCCTCCTCAGTCTAAAATACAAAGCTACTAAAAATGCTTTCTTGAAATATTATCAGCATTCCATCCTTTCACCTCCTCTGAAGAATACATTTTCTATGAAGGTGCCCACAACTGCATACAGTCATTGCATTATTTCCTTAGATTTAAAAATAAATACTGTGTGCATACATCTCACCACTTAACCAGCTTTCCCACAGTTAAAACAACGTGGACAAAGCACACCTCTTAATTTCATTTAATGAATATCTTCAAGTCCATTTTTCCAAGAGATCCTTTCAGGACATTACTGTCATGAACGTTTACAAAAAATGTTTCATGTCCATGACAATCATGCAAATTGTTTGACCAAAGTTCCACTGACTCAGTTCCCTGTTTTAGGTCCCAGCTGTAAAACTCTGTGGTTTTCATTTAATGAATTCCTGAAGGCCTATCACTATTCAGATATGAAAAACTATTATTCAAAACATGCAGAGAAGACAGCCCAGCAATCTAAGGCTCAAAACGATCAATTTTAATGATTGAAAGGCTGAAAACTCAGAACAAGGCTTTAAGCTGCCTAATGACTTTGCCTGCCTTTCCACATCCTGAGGCCAGGAATTGCAAAGCACCCATTTACAGTATGAGCAGAATCAAATCCAAATTTTGTTCAAATTTACAGTATTCAAGTTCACAGATATGACTACTGCATTGCCTGAATATGAATGCTAGAAGTACACAGTTATTTGTATGAGAATTTCGAGATGTCAGTGTGCCAGTTTTGATGAGATGACATCAAAAAACAATTATGATTCTTCCACTAATTTCACTTCACCAACTGGAAACCAAGAACTGCTGTATAACTGTAATGAGCGTTAAAAGAGATAATCATTACCAAAATTGTGCCCTTAAGAGCAGATTTTTAAAAAATAAAATAGGAGGTAGCCAGCAGACACTTGAAAACCTGGAGTCTCTATTTGTGACCAAAAGTTTACTTCATCTAAATCAGTAATTTAATCCATAATACTGGCATAAAAGGGATTAAAAAAGTACAAGTTAACTCATAATGTAAAATTTTCAGCATTTTACATTATTTCAAACCAACCGTATACAGTGTAGGATATATTTTTTTGTTTAATCTTACGGGCCACTGAGAGTCAAAGCATCCAGACAATGTATACAGAAACTAATACTGAAGACATGCTTTAAGCCATGGGCAAATCATATATTTTCTTTGAATTCGATAGTACTAACACACATTGCAATTTTTCCTGTTAAGCGCTTAAATACCCACATAAAAATCAAGCTGTTAACTGTATTACAGAAGCAAGTAATATCATCCTCTTTGTCAAAACTTAGGAAAAACAGAAAAAATAATGGAGAAAGATTAAGCTTTGAAAACAAGTAACACTCTACCACAGTGTCAAACCTTTTGCAATGCACACTTCACTACTCACATTATCTAAATAAAACTGGAAGACTTGTACACTGCCTGTGAGGTCAATAACACTGAAGACACCAGAAATAGAAGCTCTGATTAGAAATGACATGGAGCAAGATATCGTTTGAAAGGTCTGGCTAATCTTATTCTTCTCTACAAACAATGTTTCAATTTCTCTCTCAAGACAGGGGTAACACTATGAAAGAAAAAAACCTTTTTAAACATGCACATGTGCAGGATGGTTTTACTATTTTTTTAGATATACACACAATATTTATATGCATGTAGCATATTTTGATTCTGGCTCTTTTTCAGTTAATTTATACATTTATTATACAGAAAATTATTTTTAAGAGCTTGTAGAGACTAATCTTCAATTTAGAAAATAAAGTAAAAGCCCATGGAATCTCAGACAAATCAAAAGCAAGTACATCTCCAGATTAAATAAAATCCTGTTATAATGGCTACGTATAGTGTTAAAACTTCCCAACCTTTTACTTCCCCAAGTCTACGTCTGGATATTCAGGTTTACTTCTAAGTCATCTACCACCTATTAATTGGGTTGGAATCAGTAGCTCAGTCAAGCACACATCACTGACAATCCACGATCCAAGTCCGGAACACTATCTTCAGATATAGAATGTACATTGTGATATTGCACAAAAAAGGGAAAGAAATTAAATTAGCTCATGTATCTGCACAGGCATATTTGTGTGTGCACATCTATAGGTCTACATTATCAACCACACATGCCTCCCCAGAAAAAGTTCATAGATTACCTCAGCAACTTTTGGAGGGACTCCATCACCAAGAACTTCCCTGATGAAGCACTGTTGAGTCATATAATATGAGAGTCCACAAGTTCTCTTGAAAGCATCTTTCAGTCGCTTTAGCTCTATGTCTGTAACTGTGTTGAGTGAGAAGAGAGGAGGAAAAAAAAAAGATTTGGTCAATAAAGGTATCGTAGAAATGTAATTGCTTAAGGACTGTCAAAATCCTATACACCTTACATTTACTTTTACAATAAAAAGACAGGAAGAAATGAAATGCATGATTTCACCTAAATAGTGGGAAAATCTGACTACTAGAAAATGAGATCTAGTAATCTAATCTTCCCCCAAAAAAGTTAAGTAGACCTAAAGTTAACACCAGTGATTACAACAGTTCACTAAATTTTCCTCTGACTACAAGTGTATTATAATTTGTTCTAAATTAAGCACCATTATTGTCACACAAAAGGAAAATAAGCTAGCTTTATGATCAATTTTACATTGCATGTAAGCCAGAGAAATTATCTGTAACCAACAGTGAATATTACTAAAAGCAGCTCCAGTAGCATGCTTCAAGCAGTTTCATCTAGCAACCAGTCTACTTTTCTGTATTAAAAAAAAAAAAAAAAAAATTAACCATCACTTACATACTTACAAGACAGTACAGTGAAGCATGAATTTAACAGGAATACTACAGTTAAACTTTGAACTAAACGTAATTCTTCACCTAAGATTTTCTTGCACAGTCAAAATCTGATTGCCAGCTAAAACCTGTTCAAACTTGTTCACAATCTGTAAATGTGAAAAGTTTGATGACATCCCATTTATACTTGCACGAGCTTCCTGAAAAGCAGTCCCTGTTTTCAGATTTTACAAGCATAAAGCAACTCTAACAAAGTGCTTAAGAAGTGAAGTATCTTGCTGAACAAAACAAGTCCTTTATCAAAAATCAAGTTGCAGAGAGTAACACACCATGACCTAGGTCATACGTAAGTTACCATGTAGTGCAGAAAGAGCTATTTACCATCTCGAAGCCAAAACAAATGATGCTGTACATGATAGCTATTTCACTGTATTTATAGTAAGGTATTTTCCTTCCCCTGATACAACAAGCCAGACAGAAACAACACTGGCATGGCCAAAACCCTGCCAAGCTTTTTGTCAGCCAAAATAAAACACAACACTTGAGAGCTTAATCCAGCACTCTCTTTAAAACTGCTACATTTCAATTAATTCATTCATCAAAAGAAAAGTCACTCCTTAAAAGTAAATCACATTGAAACATTCCTCCCTAATTTAATCCTAGTCAACACTGAAACAGACTAGTGACTTCACTTAACAATTGTGTGTGTGTAAAAACAGAAATGGGGTCATGTTTCTCTTCAAATTTTATTATAGATTCTGGGTACTTTTGACCAGGAAAAAATTCAAAGGATCTAAGAAATAAATCTAAAGTGTGACCCACACAGCACAGTGCTATCAATTAACATGGATTTGGCTAAAGACATACTCAAGTTATCATCATCACATATCTTGTTTTAATAAACAAGTATACTTTAATTATATAGCAGAAGAATGTTGGTATAATACTGTTACCTGGCTTATACGGTGTTTAAATTTCATTATTTCATATTAACACCTCTCCACAGAGTCATTTTCTTTCTTTGTGTCTATACACGTGATGCTTTAATGAATGCTCAAACACTGTTAGGCATACCAGTCACAGTTTTCTTCCAAGATTTTCCCTAACTAACTGGAAACAGACTCTCAGATACAATATTTACAACCTGAAGTGACATTCTCCACACTCCCCAGCTCTTTTGAATTACAGAAACAGGAAGCAAAATAAAGATTCTGCAAAGAAACCGACCCTCATACCACAGCCTTTCCTCCAAACATGTGCAAGATATTAACAGAAGCGCTTCACATCAGAGGGATGCTTCACCTCGTCTGCTCCACACCTCTTATGCACAACGTAACTACAGCAAATCTTCAGCCAACAGGGACAACTCCCCACCACATGTTTAATGAATAAAAGCTTCGGATTTTTAAAGGGGACATAAAAAGGGGAAGCTACTGGCTTCATTATTTTGCCAAGGGAAAGCAAACAACCTAGATCCTAGACAAAATCTAGCAAAAATTCTTTGATGAAAATATTTTAATTTATTGTATTTTTTTATATGCATGAGCACACACACGCTTTTAATAAAAATGAACTGTGCATTCTGGTTTTCTCTGCCCCTCAGTTAGTTTTTTTTTAGCTCCTCACCAGTTAATCCAATCTGGTTTGTGGTCATTTGGCAACAAATTTTATACACAAACAAAGCATTTACTAACCAGATGCTTACAGCTTTAAACATACTATAATGGCCTTTCAAGTAACCTAATTATTGCTTACTGCAAAACTAAGGTTGATACATACACAACATACACAGCCACTTAATACAGCATTGTGACATTATCAGTGTTTTCAGGTTTAGTTTCCTGGCTGCACAGAAAATTCAAATAATTTTCATAAAAAATTATGAGGGAAGTATTTTTTTCCCCCCTCATTCATTTATAACTACTGATTTTGTGTCCCTTGATCCAATTCCTTAGAGTTTCTCCCCAGCATGCCAGCACAGTGGGGAGGAGTGAAGGAGGCTCCGTACGAAGTCGGTTGTACACCGGCACAGCACTGCATTCCTGCTGCACCGACAATCCCCGCAGTTTCTGGGCAGAGCGGTTTTACACAACTCTAGTTACCTTCCAGCTGCTGTCACTGCTGAGCCCACTTACTGCAAAAGCACTTCTCAATAGGAACACAAGTACAATCTTGCGGAGTTATACTTGTGTACTATTTTCTTGCTAGGATTAATTAAAAGAAATACAACAGCGCATAGCCATGTAAAACTTCCAATCACTGTTTTGATAGAAAATTTTATTTATCCAATAAATGTGAACCGACTATATGTAATAGGCTAGAATATAAAGTGATTTTAGTCAATCAGGTACTTTCATAATCATACAATTTACTGCCCATTCCTTTATGAGATTTACCTGTATTAACAGAAATTGAAGTAATTTGTCATCTGACAACTTTAACTGCAGACCATATTAGTACTCCAGAGATACTGTATGTATACCTTACATCCCTCGGTGCATGAAACAAGTTCCATGTTTCTAAGAGTCACTGAAACGCAACCACCTCTCTGGTGACAGAACTGCATAGAGCAGTATTTCTTGTGAAATACTTGGTAGAGTTGCTGTTTTGCAGTTTTGCAAGGCAGAGAAGGCGCCTACTCTAAGCAAACAGGTCTCACTGTACCACGAGTAAAGATGACAAGCAGAGCGATGAAACTTAGACCAACTACATCTTGGGAATACACAGTACTCCCAAGAGCGCTGCAGGCAGCAGTCGTCGGTGCTTCCTTGAGCACCTATGACTGCCCAGTGTGTACTTCAGACAGTGTTCAATAGGAAAATCCCATACATACATATCTACCATGAAACACAGAAGTGACTGGACTCCTACTGAAGGCGAGGAGAAGGCTGGGAAGAAGTCCTGTCAACCAATACTACTAAGACCTTTGAAAAAAACTGTCAGTATAGTATTTAATATTAGATGGTAAGTTGATACTGCTAGTCCACGTTACATTTCAAAAGCGAGTTATTAGTGCTAGAGACCACTTAATATTATTGTTTGCATGCAGAAACTACAAAACAGGTCTTGGAATTACAGGAAAGGTAATTACTTTCATTCCTTCCCCAGGACACATTAAAATGACTGATGCTGGCCATTTAAAATCATCTGCAAAGCTTTGTAAAAATAAGTTCATCACACACTTAGATCCAGGCACATGAAAGTACTACTGAAATGAGCAGAGTATAAATCAAAGATCTTACCAATGTTTACTATGAGTCTGGAAGACAAACAAAATACTTGAACACAAAATCCCAACACCAAAGTACCATTTACTCAGCACAGAGATAGAACATGGTGGCATGTTGAGAAGAAATAAAACTAAAGTCTTAAATTATGAAAGTAACATTTCTAGAAGCAATAAATCTATTACTATAATAATATTAAAAATTAGAACACTCACATACCCACAAGCTATCTTTTTTCTCTCCATTCCACAGGTCCTACGCAGCAAGCATCGTAGACCGTGGAGATATTTTTAATCCCACCTTTAGATGTAAATGTAGTTAACAAACCTGTTCCCTACACTGACTTAAGCTCCTTCTTTATGTATATTCACTTTCTCCAAAGGCACACTCTTACTAAATACTTTCGGTAGACAGCTGTCTACAAACGCCTAAGAACAGACCATTCGCAAGCACCTTTCATTAGACATACAAGAGTGACACTACAGTAACAGATACACTGTTGCTGCATTCACAACCTGACCCCAAAAACCAGAAAAGGTAAGACCTCCCACAGTAAGTTTATGGTAGTCAGCACTGCAAAAAGCATCTCCACATCGCTCCTACCAATAACAGGTGGTCTAACCTCTATATTACTGCAGAGAAAGCAAGGCAATTGGAACTGCACACCTAATTCTTTACACTCCAAGACTACAGAAGCTAACTTTTTACTGTAAGGTTCTAATTCAAAATAATAAAAACAAGTTTCAGTAGTTAGATAATGTATTTTAATTCTTAAAAATATATCTGCCTACTTCCAAAAACCACCATGGAAACAAATGGTCTTTTCCACAAAAGGAAAAGTCACAGACTATGCCATTCTGCCTGGGTAACTTTACTAATACAAACCTCCTCAATGTTACCTTAGCTGGATGGTTTCCAATAAGTTAAAGACAGTTTAACAGAAGATTAGTGCTGTATCCAACTCCCCAGGGAATATTCAAGCTCCGGTTTGTTTAATAAAGTTTAAATGAAACCACGCAACCTCAGCTAAAAATGTCACTGCAACTTACAGTAATTGTAACAAACCTTCAGTCATCGAACTGCCAAGGATATTTTTAGTTTAATAGCGTTACTTAAACTTAATGCTGTTTATATGGATTTACAACTCTATTTTTTTAAATTCACATCTGTCCAGGTAGTGATTTGTATAGTGCCTTCCAAAACAGTCCCGTGCTGTAAACCCACTCCTCTGCACTGCTTTCACTCCACTTATTTATCATCAAGTCATCCGGGAGTTTTCCTTTTAGAATAGAACTGTACCTGAAGCTCAAACTATGCAACCCTAGATGCCCAACTCTAGATGACTTAAACCTTATTTTGCCACCCATATAAAACTGACCTGAATTTCAGAGGGGATCCCTGCCAGCTGTGTCACTGATACAAATACCACCTGCAGGGAATCTGTCTCAGAAAAAATACCTTATGTTTATGTGGAAGCCTACTGTTCCATACCCACATTCTGGACATTAGATACAATGTTCCATTTGAAAAAGGAAGGCAGGGAACACTGCTGAAGTTACTGCCCTCCTCCTTCTTAAAACTAGGAGGGGTGTGTAAAAACACAGTTAATTATCCGAAGCATTTACTGTGTAGTACTGAAATTCTGCAATATTTACATGTGCTCAATCAACTACTCTCAAATTTAAAGTCTGCTTTTTTATAAAAATTGTAGCCCAAATAGTGTACATAAAACTAAAATTTATGTATCACAGTTTCTCTTCAAGCAGCAGATACTATTCTTTTTGCTTACCCATTCTGTAATGTTAAAGTAACATCTTTAGATGTATCTTACCTTCTGGTAAGCTGGAGGATACCAACCTTTGACAAGTTTTGGAGACACATTCTCTGTTCATTTTAGAAACTTTTTCTTTCCACTTCCTGTAGCGCTAATCCCACTCCCACTTTCTTGCCTTTATCTTAGAAAGTTTTAAAATCCATTGTGAGTAATGTATGGTTCAACGTACAGCACATCATCTGCCACTTCAAGACAAAGGTCATATTGAAAAGCACAGGACAACTTTACACAACAAACACCCCTGCTAAACTCAGCAAACTGGGAAGCAAATACTTGTCTCAGTAAAAGTCACTCTGCTGTTACAAGACTGCTAGTGAAATTTATTAAGAGTCATCACATAAATATGACTACCTAACTAAATACACCTAACATTGATACTTTGGCTTGTTCACTTCCTGTTTGGGGAAAAAAAGCAACGGAATAAAATGGTTACATCAAAGCCAGTTCCTCACTATCAAAGTACCTACATTGCATACTCTATCATACTTCTGTAGAGACTAACGAATCTAAGTTACGGTTTGTACAAATTACCTCAATAGTGTGTTTTACTCAAATACTGTAAGAAAGTAGTTAAAATCTTCCTTTTTTTTTTTTTAATGATGCAACACTAGGAACACTATTGAGGTCAAGAATGTAAAAAATGCCATGCACTACAGTCTCTGCTTGGCACCAGTAACTAACTTGCACCAAAAGCAAGAACCAACCGAGTAACTTATCTTCCCATCTTTCAGCATAGGGCTGCTCTCCAATACCCTTGCAAAGAAGTTTAAAGTTTTACAGATGCACTGAAGAGAAACACCAACAAAATTTACAAGGATAGCACGGCTGCTTAAGATGCAACAGTTCACATGTGAATGTTAAGCATTGTAAGAAACAAATATTAATTTTGAAGGGAGCTTGTCTAAAGGTTAAAAGAATTGGTTAGTCAAGCTTAATGGATTTATTACAGCTTATGTAATATAATTACTATATACCTGGCCTGTGACATGTGCAACGAGAGCGAGCACAATAAACGCATTTTAAATTCCTACTTAATATTTATTAGGAAACTCAGACCAGCCATAAAAATACCTTCCTTTACAATGCTTCTTCCCCTACCCTTCAAAATCCAAGCACAACTATTTAAAATGCTGTGGTGATACAGAACGAGATACAAAACGCAGCTTTCAAAAGCACACAGTTGTCTGTTGTAGTAAAGGATAAGAATAAAAGCATAGCATTTGAACTCTTAATACTGCCCGAGACATTCAGGCAAGAGACACTTAACCTCTTCGTGTCTTAATTGTCTCAACACTAAAATGAATACAAATTCCAGTCTACATCAGACAGATGTTTGATAAATGTTCTAAGATGCTCTGTAAGAGTACTATAACCTACTACTAAGGAGCTGCTTTAATCAGTGAAAAGGACAGAATCCCAATAGTTTAACTGAGGGTAGGTAGAGTTAATCTGCCTTGGCTACTATAAACTGACAGCCAATTAACACAATCTACAACAAACTGGACACAGAACCAATGCACATATCTGTTTTCTTTCCTTTCATCTTATTAGAGAATGCAGTGGCTGCTGAAAACCAATCAGTGATTTGGTAACCTCTATTTACACCAGAATCACAAAAGTAACACGCATATCATCACTTCCATTAGTATGAGCAACAGTAACAGCACCAAAAAGCTGATAAAATCTTTAGGTCTCAAAAGCCTAAAATACTTCATTTGGCTACATGAAAAGAAATTATTTATTCTAGTTCACAGGTGACCAGCAAAAAAAAAAAAAAAGCCAAGGCAGAAGACCACAATGTATCGACAACCCTGAAAATCAAAGCAGGAAACAAATTACTGCATAAGTAGGAAGAAAAAAAACCAGAGAGGATAAAAAGTTCAGTTAAGGTGAAGGGTCAGGAAACTTTGAGCTCATCTGACTAAAGTATCTTATCTAGTAGAGCTGGTATTTTTTCCCAGAACTGTAAGCATCAAAATGCCCATAATACTCTACAAACACACACAAAAAATCTGAATTTCCAATATCACTACTGGATGAAAAACAGCTTGCTATGTCAGTGTCTTAAAACAAAACAAATCAACAGCCCTGCAGATCTCAAGTATACAAAGCAAGCAATAATTTGCAACCATCAGCATAACATTGCATTTATTCTTTACTAAAAATAACCAAACCTGGATTTTAATAAAAAAGACAACTTGATCATCCTTCAGAAAGCAAGCAAAATTCACCTACCTCCAGTCTTCCCGACTTCCAGCTTGCGTTTTAGTAATTCTAATATTTTGATTTTCAAGTGACAATTTTACAGGTTGAATATCAAACTCACAGGGCATATAATTCTCTAACCAGACAATTATCTTCCCTGTAATCACTTGCTCAATATTTCCCCCAGGAATCTTCATCCTCGTTATACATGGAAATTTTATTACTTTTTTCATTAGTCTTTATTGTGACTTAATGGCTGTGGTTATGAAGTTGTCAAGAACCAAAGTAATTACTAGAAATCTTCAAAGAAGTAAAATGTGCAAGTGAACGTAAAGTATGTTTGGGAACAAGCCCAAATAGGAAGAACAAACTGCAAAATACAATTGAGATAAATGAACAAGCTATGACTAAAAAGACAACTTCCACACCCACCCATTCCTGCCAAAAAGGAATCCATCCACTTGAGAATATTCTGGGGGAAAACACAGATTAAAAAAATCCTGCCTCCCCTAACGAAAAAATTAAACCACTCTTAAGGAATCTTTCATAACCAGAGTATCAAAAATGGCACCATTCAAATTACACAGTGCATCTCACTAAAGACTTAACAGTCTTAACCTGATATTTACCAATAACAGGAATTTAAGGATAACAGCAACACAGTTTTGGAATTTAAAAAAAAAAAATCAAATTATTCAATCCATTTATATTTTTTCCTCCTACCTATTCTTTGGTTTTTGGTAGTAGTGGCTCATCCTGGGGATAAAGCTTTTCTTGGTTCTATCGGACCTAACCATAATGCATATCAAAGGTTTAACATCTTGTGTGTGGAGAGCAGAAGAAGATTTAGTTATTACAATAGGATTTGCCAATTTTCTGTAACATGAATACTTAGCATTTATGTGACGCTTTTAATCTTCAAAGAGCTTACTTCTCACAGTTACCATCCTCAAAAAGAATGTCATTAAGTATTATTAGCCTGTTTTATCCATCTGTAAAGTATCTCCATCAGGGCACACACTATCACACTGCTATTTGGATTATGTTTGCTTCAAGCAAAGCTAATCAGTACAGGTTCTGTGACAACCCTCCCAGTAAGACTAGTGTGGATAGGAATTGCTACATAATAGCCCGAACAGTGAAATAATCCTCCCACCATCTGAGCACTTAAATCTTATTGGCTATATTTTATATCCTCAGGAATTAAAGGAGACTAGTTTTATATGCTTACCAGTCCAACCCGGTAAGCCACAGAAGAAACCTGAAAGAACCTGAAAATTCAGAAACCTCTGCAGATCATAACAATAACTTTTACCATACATATGACCACAAATGTAAGTGCAATAGGCTGCAATATTGGGGACAAAAGTAATTACTGTTATCAATTAAAGAACTGGTAAACTCATTCTCAGTGACTGAACAAAGCGATTTCTAGCCCTGATTAATCACAGGATGCCACCTTTCCCTGCCTCAGGCCCCTGTCAGAGCACTTATCGCTTCTTCCAAGATGAGGTGCTGTTACTGCTCTAGATGCTCTGAATAAATTATTGCTGACCCTGGAGAACAGAAAACACACTCAGCTGACCAGCACAGCCAGCCACAGGAACAGTACAGAAAAGTAAAAGGAAAGGAGGCAGAGGTACAAGTTTTCAGTGGTTTTAAACACGGAGCATTAGCCATCTTGCAGCAACAGCACTAAAAACTCCCCTCCAAAAGACAGGAGCGTGCACAAAAATGAATCAAGGGTTAGGGAAGCCCTAGAAGTAAGCAGCCCTGGCTGGGATGCTTACCTTCTTCACCTGAGCATCGTCACCACTCATTGCCCAGGTTCTACCATCTGCATTCCTCATTTTTCTTGCCTTCTCCACTACTATTTTTTTCTGATGCTTCTTCATAGTTTGTACATGATCTCCTAGGATGATGGGTTTAGCTCTCAAACTTTTCAGTATTTGGAATGGATATTTAGTCCAATTTAGATTAGAAACAAAACTCTGCTCTTCTGAGCTGTCCCTTCATCAGTTTTCCTGGCAAATGCACTGAAGGTTTTTATTGTCATAGGTGAGCAGAACAGCTTCTGTCACTATTCAGAAAAGCTGCTTCCATTTTATTACCACCATGAAAATCATCTAGACATTTATGCTTGTTAAGAAACACAAAATTACATTATATAACTCATTTCCAAGAAATAAACAGCCTATTAAAATGAAAAGCAAAGGCAAATGCCAACCATGTAAATGCAAACACCACATAAGGACCTTGCCACAAAATAAACTGTGATGTAACGAATATTTCATATCCTCTCTCCCAACAGTGCCGAAGATACTAAATGCAGCTATACTGTGAATTGTTCTTTAATTAAAAAAATATAGTCCAAGCCTGAAAGTTAAACATAATCTGCAACTTCTGCATAGGAAGGCAGCGTTTCCTATAGCCTATAGGGAGGACAAAAGGCAAGAAGTTCTAATTTGCGATTGCTGGTATAGTTTTGGTAAAGTATTTACTCAAGTGCTAGTCTTGGCAGCTAAAAGAGCCAACTCTAGCTAAGCATAGTACTTAAATACTATGACAAGTAAAGAATAATAAAGATTCAGATATTCATACACTGCTAAATCTTAATTTCTAAAGTTAGAAGAAAAATATTACTCACTTGCAAGTCAAGTGTTTTGGCACAAACACATTACACACATGTATGTATACATATAGCTGATGGACAATAAAAGGCTCTGTATTTCAAGCCTTCCTAGTCTCAACTCTTGGGGATACATCTGTCTAAAATATAAATTTCAAACTCAGATGCAAAGTGAACTATTTTAGTGTCAGGTCACAAATTTATGTCTTCTGTTACACTGGTATAAATACATGGCAACAAGTTTGCTACACAGTCTGTGAATCGCTGAAAAATAAAAGCAGAGTCACAAATGGAGACACTAGCCTAAATAGTCAAGAAATAAAATAAAAACTAACATGTGGTTAGTTCTGGGACCCTATTACATGTTTGATAGAACACCAAGAACTGAGTCAGATTTTTATTTTTTTTAACAGACAACAGCAAACTATTAGCATCACTACTTCCAAACTCCATTTCCACTGCTGCATCTCCTGGTAAGAGAATTCTTCATTAACATCCGAGGACTAACATTTTGAAGAACTATCCTGAAAGACACCATACTAGTTTAAAGTACATCTGTGCTCTATTACAAAATTTATCTCTAAAAACATTAATCATTAGAAGTACACTATTCCTAAGGTCCTACGTTCAAGCAGGATGAAACTGTGTATTTAGATACACCATGTAACAGCCGTATGGGAAACCACCTTCCAGTAATTTTACTGCCACTGACCAGTTTAGATTGATGTGATGACTCAAATTTCAAGAATTTCATATAAACACACCATCCATTGTTTCACAGAAGAGAAGCATAGAAACAGAAAAGGTATTAGAATGACTTAACACCAAAGAGCTACAATGCCCTGAATAGCGTCAGCAGTTGGAATCTCTCCTTGAATCCCTGAAGAGACTCACAAGATATCGCCAAGGACATTACAGTCTCTGTTAGAAGCGGTACATTTACACAATAAATTATGAACGTTTTATATTAAGATATATTTATCAAAATTTTATATTCTGCTTTTTAACCTCTATTCTTGTAATACTCTGGCTTCTGCAGGTATTTATCCAGTGTTAGAGTTAGAATTAGCATTTATTATGGTTCCTTCCTCCTTTAACCTATCCACATTGCAATCTACTCATTATTTAAAGAACAAGATTAGTTCACACAAGACATTTACACAACTGTTCTTTAAGCAAGGTGATTAGAAGACAACACTAAATTGCAGGTAACAAAAAAGTGAGGAATTTGTTAGTGGCAAAAAGATCAATTGTAATTCTTTAGGAAAAGAAAAATCATGTTAGCTGCAAGACTGGAAAACAGGGACCAAAATGCTCTGATATTACTTTTCCACTGATGACCTTCGTTAACATCCTCACAGAATACAGAGCAGGCTATACTGACTGCACTAACTGCTGCTGATAATTTTTCTTAGAGAAATGCTGCTTCAGTTATGCGAAGTACAAATCCACTTTTCTAATTTCTAAACTAAAATCCAGGATTTAACTGTATCACATTGTTAGGGAAAACGTGGTAAAAATCTTCCCTACAAGATTAGGAAATCTCCAGTGGAGAGTAAGATTTTGTTTCTGGATAACACCTAACCACCAGAAACATGAATTGAAAGGAAGTGCTTCTTCAGCCCAAAATAGATTCATGATGCCATATTCAAGTTCATTTTTAGAACAAATTTAATCTGCAAAACTGAAGTTCTCATAATTACTATCCCAATATTTTCAGTTCTTTTTCTCTACATCCACAGACTTATTAAATCTGGCACTTCCTGTTCTGCTTAGGTTTCTGAGTTTCTTCCACTTTTTTTCATTCAAGGTTTCAGAATTTTAAAAGAACAAATTTTCCAAACTAATACAGTAAAATTGACCATTTAAAAACAACTGTCAAAAAAATCCAACTAAATCAGTCTTGTGATCATTTGTAGAGTCCCACTGAGACAGTAGCGTATACCTGCTAAAGCATTTCAGTTCGTGACTTGCTGCCAAAGCAGTCTGCCACAGGACAAAACCTGAGCATTTCCATTATCACTATAAATTAAGATAAGGAATATCAATTCAAAACACAAAAGAAATGTAAGCATACATTCTGTTTTAAATACTTAACATGAAATTAAATTGCATGAGTGGATGACAACTGAAAGACCAGCTAACAAAAAGATAGATAAAATGTGAATAAAAATTACAGCTTGTGAGGAATAATTCACCAGGGCTTGTAATAGGTTTTATTTTTAAAGGAAGAAAAATACCCTTTTTATACAGAATGCAATTATCTCTTATTTTGGCCTGGTGACATTGCCTCTCATAACTTCCGGGTCCAATTCAGACTCTAAACTAAGTGAAACAGCTTCAAAGGATTTGGACATTAAAAAACCAAAAATCATCAAAATAAATGTTATACAAGACACTGAAAAGTATAGGTTCATTTTCCCTTTGTAGTTGATGGTTAGAAGCATGTAAGGCACTCTGACAAGTGATGTGGCTGCCTCACTCCAGATCAGTTCTACACTGCCTTTCTTTGCAGCTCATGACATGCACCTGCAAAGAATCTGACCAGAAGAGAAGGCAAATCCCTTTTTAAGGTACAGAATTGTCTCACTCACTGTTTAAAAACATTCTAAAAGTCAAAATTGAAGCGTATGGCAACGTGTAAAGCCAGATGATATTTCTGCCCATCTTCTCAGTCTGTCCAAAGTTACCCATTACAAGTAAGGGCCTGTCCTGTTAGCTTCAACAGCATCCTTCTCCCAGAAACTCTGGACGGTGTGCAGTGCATTCCACCTTAATGCATTGGTGAACACATTAACCTATGCAGTTTATGAATACCGTTCCAGAAAAGGGATCGTTATTTTGCCCCAAATACACCACATGGTAAGCACAATGAGTCGCTAGCCTTATCAGCACATTTCCATGTGATAGGAGAGGCTTGTTATGTGTTGTGACAGGCTAAAAGGAGAAGGGACAGGAGGATTTAAACACCCTAGAGATCAGGGCATGTCACCTGATATGCCAAGTCACCCTACCTGTGAGAGCTAATCACTTTAGTGGAGGTAATGATTCAGGTAAATAACTACTTCGGTGCTTTCGCCATTTTTACGTTAAGTAATGTATACAATGGGAAATAAACCCTGGTCATTACAAACTGCCTTGATTATCATTTGTCCAAAACTTTCTCAGGCACATCCTATTTTGCCTCAAAACCAAATAAAGGCCTTGTTGCAAATATTAGCATGTTTTTAAAAGAAAGTAATTTTGTTAAACTGTCTAGATAATTTAACCAAGAAACACAGATCTCTGTCTCCTAAAACTCAGCCACATGTCAGTATTACACTAAAATAATGAAGGAAATTTTTTTTATTATTATAATGAATGACTTAACGGTCCACACAGAAAAATGCTGTGATTTATTATAACTTGCATCAGTTTTTAAACAGATTTGCTGAATCACTACAAAAACTATAAGCAGACACATTTTATTTCAAACCAAGATCTGAACCCAGCTTATACCCATTAAAAATCAGAAATCCAGAAGAGCTTTTACACCAGCTTAATTTAACTGCAGTTAAAAGAGATGCGTTCTTTCCAAAGGTGTCCCCACCTATAAGAAGGACAACGCCAACCCCGCTCAGTTGTATACACAAGCTCACAAAAAACGCCCACTCCTCAGAGGTGTTAAAATTTATTACGTAAAAAAGAAATGCTAAGTATTATTACACAGCTAAGCTGAAAACACTACAGCTGTACACACAGTCATCACTAAGAAAAGTAAGATGTCCCTGAAGAAATCACAGAAGAGAACGCGCATTAGGATTTTGCCACTCTTCAGGCAAGCAGGGTATTTTTATTCCAGTAAGTGCTAGCAATAATATAGTATTCAAAGTTTTGTGAATTAGACCCTTTCAAACTCTTAGGCAGAATCTACCTTAATGGATTTTTCTTCTACATTCATCTTTGCCCAAAGGCTTCATTGTCTCATTATGTAAATGACCTTTTCATTTGAAAATTAAACGTTAAAGATGCTTTTTGTAGTTCTTCAATACTGCAAATATCACACGGACATTCACAGTAATTCAGACTAAGTATAACTTAAAGAAAAAGCAACTGCTTCAAGCATTATAACAAATTAAGAAATAACTTGGTTTTAAAATACTGAAAAATTTAAAGTCTTATTTAGAATTAACCTCCAGAATCTTCTTTCCTATACCAAAACTTAAACTAGGAAATCATCAGTTTTATTATGAAGAACACTGAAGACTAGACTGTAAAATGCAGTTCTGAAAACATGCATGCAGAACTTGAAGACCTGTGTATATACCCTCAGCACACTTTACATCTCACAGGATGTTCCTTATAGAACCCAGCTAGCAGTCAACACCCAACTGGAGCTCACCTAAAGAGAAGCTGGGCAGTTCAAACCAAACACTGTGTGCTCCTGAGTAGTCTCCACTGAACACCAAGTCCCACATGTTATTCAAAATAATTCTGTAAGTTACCACCAAACAGTTTAGTACTGCTAGTTACCTAGGGTGAAGTAACAAAGTGGATAGCAAGCACCACACTCATTACAAAGGCGAAGACTTACCACTCAAGGACAGGCAGAAAAACTCTCACACTTCGGCTCATTAAGAACACACTTCATAGGTGTCTGTAAGTACCTAACTCTGTAAGGTTCCATGGCAAGACACCAAACATTTCTTGGTGCACGCCCAGTCCCTCAGTCAGCAGCAGTAAAACAAGATGGTAGCTCCCAACCCAAGGAGGAACACAGCACCTACCTGGCCCAGTAGGACTCAAGTGGATGCACAGCTCCCTACTAGCAAGTCTTTAAAATTAATAGACTACTGTTAAATAACCCAGGAAGCCCTAAAAAAACCAACTGGGTAGCTCTGGTTTACAGCAGTCCTTGAAATAATGCAGTCAGCAGACAGAAACAATTCTGGTATTTGAAAATGTAACACTTGTTCTACCCTTCCTCCATTTCTTTTCTGTATGCTCACTGAACTTTAAACTTCTTCTTGGACCAAAAAAAAGCAGGATTATTTTAAAAATAATTAGTACCTGAGTCATACAGATACCATGATAAGAGCTCAAGGACATACAACTCATTAGACCTACCTGGCACTCCCCATATACCAAATAATTTAGAACGAATGTATGAATTCACAACCTAACCAAAAATACACTCAATTTCCAGAAGATATTCTGTCATTTTTAAAATGACAGACATTAGTAACATCTGTTTTTTTCAAATACAGAAAAATCATAATCAGTCCTATCACAAAGCAGCAGTTGTACAACAATCAATTTATAGAACTAAATAGGCATATCACGCCTCACCTAATAACATTACTTGCTAATGTTATGTTCTTTTTTATTCTCACAAAGCTTGTCATCCCTTCACAGGCCCATTTTTTGAACATGATTTCATTTTTTTGAGTACTAAAGAACTGAATGCCTTACTTATTTTATGAAATCAGAGAGCAGGCTGGCTTCCTTTTGACCAGAAGAAAGGGGATGAGGGTTGTTTCACTCGTTTCTCCCATAGTGCCAGCAGCCAGAAAGCCTGATACTGTTACAGGTCAAGTACAACAGGACTCAAGTAGCCCCCTCTTTTTTCTTTATTTTCTTTCACATTTCATTAGAGATGCTTCATATCATTTTGAAAAGCTTCCTAGATTCTATTTTTGTCTTATTTTCTCTGTAGGACACTGTCAGGTAGATTTAGGACCTTGATGTTATATTTCATAAAAACAAGGCTTTACAAAATTCAAGATGAACAGAAATATTTCATAGAATCTATCAGGTTGGAAAGTATCTCAGGAGGTCACCTAGTTCAACCTTGTGCTTGAAACTGGGTCAACACTGAACTCAAACCAGCTTGCGGAAGGCTTTGTCCAGACAGGTCTTGAAAACCTCTAAAGATGAAGTTCAACAACTTTCTCTGGGCATGTATATTTAAAAAAAAAAAAAAGCCTGCTGTTACCAGGGTAAAAACTAGAAACTGATTAGAAAGAGGTGACCATGAAAATAACTGATTTTGTTGATTAAAATACAAGAAATAAAGCAGAACAAGCAACAGTTATATGAGTTATGAGATACATAGGCATAAAATCTATAAAACAAATAAATGTTTTGAGTATTCAATTTTAGTCCACATCAATATAAGAAAATATATTACGTATATAATAGCCTGATAGTATACTTTTAGCTTATATCAAGATATTTAACACTCGAAATGAGATTTTTTTCATCTTATCCTTTAACTTCCTGCCACCATGGCTGGAATGATATTATCTATTTACACTCATTTGGCAGCTTTCCTGACCGCTTTGATTTGAATCTCTAGTAACATGCTGACAGGACAAAAATGCATCTAATATTATGAGACTGCTATTATTTAGAGAAACAACTCACCTGTTGAAGGCAGAAACCAGAAGACTCTCAACATTTACTGAATCATATTTCAAGATTTTGAAGGCTTTTTGCTTTAAGATGTTCAACTGTTTCTTGTTTATGAAATGCCTATATTCTTAAATCCTCTTTTATCAGACTTAGATCACTGTGTGCACATCCAGCATTTGAACATTTACTCACCAAGTTACTGCCATGCTTGGTACAGCTGGATTTGGGAACCATTTAAGAATTACTAAAAACCTACTAAGAGGTACGCAATCAGCTCCCTGAGAACCACATCACTCGCAGAAGCCTAAGCAGAAGGCAACGTTTTCCTCTATATTCATAAGTTTTCAACTGGTATTTCGTAAAGAACTTCTAAAGACCACAAAAGGCATCTCAGGAAAGGAAACTTACTATTAGTTGACTAAAGTTCACTACACAAATGTTCCTCATTTCCAATAGGAAATAACTTGGGCAGTTACAAGTAAGAAGAGGTTGAAAACCACTGAGTACACTTCTCTAAACTGGGAACCTGAAGTAAAAGAAGAGAAAGTGGTCACTGCAACTCTGCAGATGAAGAATTACAGAGAAGTAACCTCTCTTCTAATAGCAGCCTCTTTTCATCAGTTCATGGAAGTTTAAGTAGAATTCCCCAAGTCACTTGTGCATTGTAGTACATGTTCAGCAGAGACTACTGACGTATCCTCCCAAAACAAGCATCAGAACTGAATGCCAAAGTTGTGAAATAATTACTGCTCTGTGAATTTGAGCGGCTACTTGCAGCTCTACAGATTTATAAACAGGAAGTGTGAAGCTATGCATTCATACCTGCTTTAATCATATGACAGAGCCCTAAAGCCATCAAATACTGGCTGACAGAACAAGTCTCACTGTATAATCTAGACTGTCTCAACAGTGGATCCTATTCTTTCTGATAGCTACAAACAACAACAAAAAAAGGAAGGCTGAGAGAGATCTAGGCATTCTCATCACATGCATCTGAAAACTCAAAGCCCCTTAAACAGAAGGACACAGGTTTACACCCCTAGGAGACAACATATCCTGAAGAACGTTCACCTACCTATGGTGTACAAGCACTGTTTTTCAGATATGAGAGAAAAAAAAAAGTAGAACAATTGCCTTCACAGAATATAGAAAGAAGAGAATAAAACCACTAAAATGGTTCCCTGATCATTTTTCCTAAAAATGCATCTGGGATTTAAAAAGTTAATTTCATAGTCTGGAGTAATAAAAAGTAGTCTTCTGTGGGCTCAAGGGCTGAGTCCATGGATTTTGTCACCAGGTTGAGATCAAGACAACCTCAAATAGATTATTTGCACAGGTTTCCATCATCCTTTTGTCAGATTTATTACATCTGTGTGCTTGAGGATGTTAATGATCACACATCAGATACATATGCCTTGATTTAAACAAAACAAATGTAGCTGTTTTTCAAATTCAATCAAGACACAAAAGGTCATCAGCAAGATTTATCCTCTGCCCATCACATAACATTAGTCATCACTGGAAAGCATACTAACCAACCTTTTTGTGGATTAAAGCGGGGTTTCATTGCTTTGACGGGCTTGTTCTCCAATCAGCAGCATCTTTGAGATACGCAAACAGGAAAGAAAACTGTCTTCAAAGACTACTATTTCATGACCTCTGCAGAGGCAAATCCTGTGAAATTGATATACCTGCAAGTTTTGCCTCAATATTAGCTGGTGTTTTAACTGCATACACATTTTTTAAAGACAGCACTATTTTTGTTCTTTCTTTTTGCTCTTTTTCTGAGAGATCATTGTGCACTAAAAAACCACAGTGAAACGGATCTATCAGCAGCCACTCATTCCTCCAAACAGTATACTCACTGACCACGCTGACGTTGTGGCAGTTTCCCCTTCTTCCATCCCAGCATATACACAACACAAAAATGTTGCCCTTGCTTTAAGCAAGGTTTTCTTTAAACCCCGCCTTCCTCTCTGCCACAAATTTGACAGATGCATGATTATTCACTGCCATTTCTTTTGTTTAAGTGGTTACCTGACTATTTAGCATACATAAGCCGAAAATGGCCTGAGTTAACATGATCTGCTCTAAGTAGCATTCACAGAAACTTTGACTATAGATTCTATAATCTCATAATTTTCAAGTACCTTCATAAATTTACAGTCAGTCTGTGATTATATTCTGAAAGTTACTTAAGCAGAATACATTAACAGTCACTTGAAAGTACAGTCCTAGGGATGTGAAATAAATTAGCCACCAATACCATGTAGCCATCTCTTTCCTAGGGAATCCTTATTAAAATATTCTGTACACAACACAGCATAGGGCAGAAGCTCCTGTGCTAGAGCTAATACAATAGTAATAGAAAGTTCTTCCTTTTATGAAGTTTTATTGGCCCAAAGACAGCCCTTTAAGGAATCGCGTGTCAAGGCTGCCAGCAGAACAAGTAAAAGATAAGGCAGACTTTAGAGCACTACCTCCTTGGCATAAGGCAAGGCCTAACACGGGGCAATTCTCAGAAGGAGTGAGCAGCCAGACAGCCTGATGAACAGAATGGTGGTAGAGGAGTCAGAAATCAGAGGCACACACTGGAGAAAGCACCAAACCAAAAAGGGATACTGACCGAGCCAGGGAAGCCTGCCTGACTTGTGGCACTGCCCTAGGAAGAAAACTGCTGCTGGAGCTTAGGGCTAAGAAAGAAAGCAACAAACTCAAGAGCCACATTACCAGTTTATGCCATCACAAACTTAGTTTGATAAAATAACCAATAATCTTACGCCCAGCTTGGAATGAAGCACTTCTTTCACTTCACTTATAATGACCTGTCCATGAATTTCAGCTCCTTACAAAGAAGTCGCCCTCAAAAGGAAGTCTACAGGGTCAGGAAGAGCTCTCACCACAAGTTCAGAACCCACACCTTTTCCACAGCAACAGGCAAAGCAGTACCTCTGGCTGCTACAAATAAGATGACCGTAATCTGGCAATATTCGTAGCAAGAGATGTCTAAAACAGCATCACTTACTTTTCACTCCCAAACTACACAACTGGACACAGATTTTACAGGGCATGAGGGAAAAAGGGTGACTGAAAAGACTGAGTGTGACCTGCACTGGTGGACACAAGATGACTTCATCATGCCCATCCACATGGCCACGTCATCCACAGCACAGTCAGCTGTCTGTGCCAACGAGCAGAAAAAAAAAAAATTGCAGTACTATCTCATGCTCAAGGGTGAAAAAGGCTATTAACACCAGACTGCTTTCACATTTTCATCTCCTTGAATAGAAGTTACATTTTAGCTACAGCTATTTATATTGTGAGTGTTTAACTACAAAAACTCTCCTCATCTTCACAACCTTTGGTTACTCCCAAAATGGAACTGCAATAAATAAAATTGCGGCCATCACAACTTAAAAGTCAGCCTTAGTTTCTGAAGCTTACAGAACCAGCAGCACTCACTGCATTTTTCCAGACATTCTGAACAACTGAAATTAAAACTAGTGTCTCAAAAGTATGATTACAACATTCTGAATAATCACTATTTCTACAAGTATAGTTAACCACTACTGATTACATACGAAGAATTCACAGTTGAAGAATTTGTCCAGTATCACCTCATATAAAACTTTCTCGGCATTTAATGACCAGGACACAATGTTAAAGAAAGTAGATCTAATTGGACATAAATATATTTGGCTTTTTTTTTTTTTAATGTTTATGTTTATCCATTATTGCTGTTTGTGTCCACAGAAATGCCCCAAGTAGCAGCATGGTTCTGTGCAAGTAAGAATGGCCTAACAAATAATGTTTTGATAACTAGCCTGTTTTACACATACAATGATTCACTGGTTAAGTAAACAACACAGATATTTAGCAAAACATCCATTTATATTAGTGAGCCTAAAACAACCTTTCTGTTCCACAGAAAAACAGTATTAAATGCCTCATGTGGACAGAATAACATCACAGAAAAATACTACATTCATTGTGCGAGAAATAATTGTAACTTAAAAAAAAAAAATCAATCTTATTTTTACGTGAAGTAAACTTTTAATTATGAAACACCCAGATCAACTTCCTAGATTTTGAAGCAGTATACGAGTTCAAATCTAACTTCAAAATTCAAAATATTTAGGCTTTGTTATTTATGAACTTTGGAATATACATCTTGACCAAATGAATGTATTTTCCACCAAAGAGCTTATTTCAAACACTTCCTGTTATATTCAACTTCACGCCTCTACCAAGCTACATTTATGACTCCAGCTCCTCTAAAAATACATACACCAATGCTTTTGAAGACTTCCTATACTTTCACTAGAAGTGAAATTCTTCAAGGCTGTTATGTTTAAAATCTGTAATGAAAGTGAGTTTGAAACACATATTTTTCCTTCCGCTTGACAATATGTTGCTCCATGTCCTATTTGACATGGCATCCCTCAGAGGCTCCACCATAAAACAACAACAACAAAAAAATATTTGATAAAAAAACCATTTGACATTAATTTGTTTCTCCTTCAATTAACACTCAAGGTTTCCTCCCAGATTTCCCTTATCAATCATTACATGCTTCTCAGATGTAAGTAGAAATAAAAAGGGCAGCCATGTATTGGGTCAAGCTTACGAATTTTATCAATGCTTAAAATATCAAACAGGTGAACTGCTTTAACTGCCTGTACTACATCACATAAATGCACAATTACAAAAAACTATCCTCCCTGCAAACCATTTAATGCTGAAAATTACTGTCCCTCTTTGTCCTTGGACTTGGATATCAGTTCTAGAGCAAGATAGCTGACAGGGTGTAGCTTGCCTGTCGCCTTGGAGCCCTGCAGCTGCAAGTGTTCACCATTTAGCTTGTTTATGTTTTGCCTTTACTAGTTCCTCTTTAAATTTTTCAGGAGGAATCCAGAAACGGGCTAAAACAGCAAAATATATAATAAACCACGCAAGCTACATCCATCTTTCAACCTAGAGATGCAGATGCGTGTTCTCTATCACGGACAGCAGCAAGTAAACATGAGGAGCCAGGAGGTACGAGCAAGCCCGTGAGCTGACAGGCAGCACGGGGAGCGGAGCAGCACGGCAAGTCCTGTCACATCGGGGTGGCAGGGTTTCCCAACGCCGTTTTCCAGGGTAGCTAAGAGAGCCGGCAAGCGACAGGCAAAGGCAAGGCCGAGGGCTGCGAGACAGCGGGAGGGTCTGGCGGTACCGTCGCCCGCCGGCTGCCTCTGCCCCTCGCCTCCCTCCCCGCCCGGCTGCGGGCTGGGCGGCGGGAGCGGGACGGCACCGCCGAGGGCCACCGGCCACTACTGCCAAGAGGAGCCCCTCTCCGCGGCTGCTGCCCAGGCCCCACGATTAAGAGAGGGGAGATAGACGGATAAATAAATAAATAAATAAATAAACCGGGGCGGGGGGGGAGGAAGGGGGCGGGGAAGGAGCCTGAGGCAGAGGAACGGCGCAAGTGCCTCCGCGCCGGGGTCTGTCATGGTGGTGTGAGGAGCCACCAGACACCGCCTCGCCGCGCCGCCCGCTGACAGGGGCCCCCCCGCCCGCCGCCGCCCCCCCCCCCCCCCCGGCCCCCCGCGCGCC
>JAVKLA010000084.1:2940163-2950378 GCA_034782735.1 Sagittarius serpentarius
GGGCGGGCCGGGGCGGCCGAGGGGAGGAGGCGGCCGCGCGCCCTCCCCGCCACCGCCTCCATGGCGGGTCACGTGAGGAGCCCGCCCGCCGCGTCACGTGACGGGGAGGGCCGTTATGGTCCTGCACCGCCGTCCGCTCCTCACTTCCCACTCCCCCACCCCACCCCCTCCCCGCGCCCCTCTCCCGTGGCGCCTCCTAACGGACGTCGCGCGCGCGCGTCTCTCGCGCGCCCGTCGCGCCACAGGGGAGCGTCCCCCATCCCGTGAGGCGGCAGAACCCGCCCCCTCCTCGCTGCCCGCCCAAGGCGCCGGCGCGCGGCTGCCGCCTTCCCTCAGCTGTTGCCGGGGGAGGGGGCGGCTGACAGGAGCGGCGGCGACGGGGCCCGCCGCCCCGCCCCGTCGAGCGCTGGCCCGGGCAAACCGGGGCCCTTCCCTCGGGCTAGCGAGAGGCTGCGGGGCCGGTGTGTGGGACCCCGTCTGGGGGTCGTTACGCGCCCAGCCGTACCACGCAGGGTACAGAGAGGAAGAGCTCTCTTCCCTTCGCGCACACGCTTCAAAGTTCGGCACTTGCGAAACTCTCAACGCTTTCCGTAGCTGCGCGCACACGGGCCGAGGGAGAGGCGCAAAGCTGGGGTGCAATGGGGCCCGGGAAGAAACGGCCTCTCCCCTACGGCAGTGCGAGGGTGGTCAGCCCCCCCCTCGTACCCCACAGAAGACCGCGGCTCTCTTCAGAAAGTCCTCTAAGGAGAAGTACTGCGAGCGTGGGGTGACAGTAGGAAGTTCCTGTTCCATTAAAATGTCCTTTCAGTGTCTGAAACAGAAACACGGACTGAATTGTAAAAGGATTAGAAAGACTTCTGTCCTTTGCTGTTCTTCAGCGTGTTTGCTCTTAGTATTCAGCCCAACACTTCCACAGAATGGGAGGATTTCCCAAATGGCTTTGTTACAACATGAAGCCTGGTAACATACCCTGGGTCACTCCCGAGCAGAAAATAAGGAGTTTGAAAGAAAACATTGATTTCCAGGGGCAGCTCGTTCCAAGGATTGTTCCTCCCCAGAAACAAAGCCTGTGAAAACACCAGTTGGAAGTCATTCCCTAAGTTACCATTTCCGTACTGAATGATCTTACCACATCAGAGCTGGAGAAAGGTCAAGCCGAAGTTACTTTCTCCCTGATGTAAGTTCACGCGTAGGTATTTTTATAGCAAACATTCCAAACAAGTTTAATATCTGATATGCAAAGCCAGGAATGCTGATTACAGAGAAGCTGGCTTGAAGGCCAAATTTCTCCTCATGTAACACGAGTACAAAGACACTACAAATGAATTGTGCTTCATAAAGCCTCCTTACATTTTTTTCTGCCATCATCTGAATTGTTGATTATCTTAGATTTATGACAAAGAATATAATTATTACATGCAAGCATAAAATCAGCCACAAAGGTCCTTTTTGCCTCTCTGGAATATAGATTATAGCGGGGCCACGGGGGTGCTTAAGTGCTTTTTAAAAACATAAATGAAATTGTTGGAAACATTCTTCACCCACCAGCCACTTGCTACATACTTATCTTTTAAAGATGATATAAGCTTCCTTATATCCTCTTATTCCTATGCTACCTTTACATATGTCTTCTCAATGTAGTCCCTCACCCAAGCAGCTTTCAATTTAGGTACAATATAATCTCTTTAAAACATTTGAGAGAATGAATTCAACAAATGTGGCAACATGTCAATCAAAAGCATAAGTTGGCAATATTAGAAACAGCTGGAGAAGTCTGTTTTATCTTGTGACTAAATGAAATATTCCAGCCCCTAATGATGGCATTCTTTGTGCCATGTTCTGTTTGTGATGGATCACTTTTTTTAAGTATTAACTCAGAGCTGAGGAGACATGGTTTAATTCCTGACTTCACTGTGGTATTCCTGTGTGACCTTATGTCTAGTAATTATCTTTTAATGTTTTGGTTGCTCCTCTGAATTACAAAGATAATGATACATAGAGAGTCCCGTTTTGCTTGGCAGAGCACTTGCAGAAAGCAATTAGAGCAGGAAGAAACTACAGTGGTGGTGTAAGACAGCTTCACTCCAATTCCTTCCAGTTTTCACACTGATTTCTCCATGACTATTTATCCTTGCCTCACCTCCCTTAAGTCTCTTGCTTTCAGTAAGTTGTATTATTAAACAGCAACAACAAAACCCCAAGTAACAAGGCACACCACAGAGCTGACCTAACACTCCCAGGCCTGTTTCGCCTAGAGATGGGAGTGAAGGAAACTGCTGGGACAATAATTCCTATCCAATGCTATCGCAACCACCACAGTTTAACTGCGCTCCCGCATCTACTCAATTCCATGTTGTAACATGGATGAATTACCAACATACCTTTCTGTATGTTTACAGAAACCCATCTATCTCTTTTCAGCTTTCAAAAAAAACCTCAACAAATTAAGCTCTTCTAGTTGCCCCTCTCTGAAGTACATCATTCCACCAGTTCTTAGCAAATTCCCTTTATGCCAGTTTCAGATCACTTTTTTGAGTACGGATAACCAGACTTTCACTCCATTTTCAGCTCAGGCCTCACCAGCACTTTGCTTAACTATTCCATTTTTATCTGTTATGTCTTGACAGAACCTCTACTTGTAGCATACACGAACCCTGTTCTCAGGCAGCAGGGGTTATTAGGCAGCATAGAGTTTTTAATGACAACTGGTTCACTTGCTAAATCATGAAAAAAATGAATGTGTAAAATTATAATTACAAGTCAGATCCTGCCACCATCTTAAAGTATAGTCACAAACAGCTGCCTTGGTATTTGATGCAAATGAGGAAGCAGAAACCTCTAGTGAGGAGTTCCTTCCTCTAGAGGAAGGAAAATGGATTGGAATGATGGTTAATAATGATGGTTAACACTTCATATTTTAAAAAAATGCTCTTTCCAAAATGGTTAAAAATATGTATTACATTAAAGCTTGCTGCTTTTTACAGCTAGCTAAGTTGTTTAGACTTATACTGCATTTTTGTAGGACATTTTAAAAAATCCAAACTAAAGTGACATCTCTTTTATGTCCCAGAGATACAAATGATGTCTAACAAGCAGTAGAATTTTGTTTGAAGAGTGCTTTAAAATAATTTACTTGATCCATTGTATGCACCATGGCTTGCACCAAATTTAATAACAAAGATATTCTAGATTGGAAAATCAGACTGGAGGCTTATGATGGCAGTGTCTTTGTTCAGATTAAATTAAGCATGTTCTCAAAGGCATTGAAGCAGGAACCTTGAGATAAGACTTTGTATGCTAACCATGGGTTAGATCTGGCAGTAAGTTTTTAATGAAGCCTTATTGGGGAGCATAAGATTATAGATGTTGCTACTATTTAAATGTTATGTCAAAGGTAAATCAAATTAAGATACAGTGAATTTAGGCTTGTATTAGATGAACTGAGCTCCTCTCTTTTGGTAGGAAAGTGCTATATATGCAAATCTAACTGTAACTGGCCATGTGTCCTTTTGATTGCTGTGATTTATTTAATTATTCACTAATCACAAATTAATTCATAAGCACTTAGCAAATATCTTTAAGTGTCTTTGCATCATTGTCAAGTATCTGTGGAAAAACAGACATTTACTGCTGCACAGAAGCTGCAGGAGGCTTGCAGCAACGTTGCCTTCTCGGCAGAGCAGCTGTCAGTCACCAGGAGGGTGGCTGGCAGTCCACAAGGCTACCAGGAACAGGGAAAAAAAGTCACAGGCTTCAACTGAAGCTGAAGTGGGCATCTGCTAAGGAGAAGGTGTTTCAAGTTGCATTGAAAAGGCCTGAACTCAAAAGAGAGAAGCCAAGTAATTGTGGAACTGCTGCAGTGAATCAAAAGCAATTCTGAGAAGAGCTGTATAAGTCCCTAGGATTTCCTGACTTAAAATTCACTGAAAACAGGAACCAAAAATGCAAGTCCTAGGCCCTGCTCTATTATTTGCCTCTAAATCTCTGCCCGTCTTTCCCCAATACCTATCTTCCTGCCCTGGGTTATTATTAATTTTTTAAGGATCAGTTGATTTTTGCAAACTACTTCAAAATATGCTATTTTATGTAAACGCTGCACTCTATTCTCCAGAATAGTTGCAATCTTTATGTTGAGGGTGATATAAAAAAAATACAAAACATTAGGCTACTCTTTAGTATTTGTATTTAATAGGAGATTAGGAAGTAGGGCTGAAGGGGTTTTCAGCGCAAAGAAGAAAGCATCCAGAGAGCTAAAACTAAAGCTGAAATTGCCGTAAGTGTTGTATAGAAGCTGATGGCCCAACAAACAAAAAAACCCCCCACAAAACGGCACAGGGGGGTAAGGACTTGATAGAATAATAGGAACACTCATGTCGAAAGCCTAGGTCAAATAAAGCACAAAGGATCTCAAGATTTGTACTTTCACAGAATAGTAGCCCATAGCACCAAAGATTCTCTGACTCTTCATATCTCATAAATATTTCCCTATAATAATTACTTAGTTGTAATATTTTTGTAAAGTAGCTTAGTATTATTATTACAGATTATTTACAAAAAGGAGAATTCTGCTAAAACATGCTGTGGGATGGGTCACCTTTAGGAATTTGTATATTAGGAACCCAGTAAGGGAGCTTTCTGGGGTTTTATTACTCCAGTACATGAACTTCTGGTCATCAAAATCAAATTTGTGACTAGGAAAATACATGAGCCTGTGAATGCTCAAACAAGCATATAGGGCTTAAATTTTTACGTGTCAAAGGTTAGCATTTCAGTCTGCCCTTTATTTAAGAAACCCTTCCTTGACTGTCCTGATCTGCTCCAAGCAACTTGAGGCAGGGAGGGGAAGTCCACCCCAGGCATTTAAACTTGATAAAACCTTTTTTGGTTTTTTTTTTTTTTTGCTTTTTAGGGTTTTTTTTAAGAAAAAAAACCCTAAACCTGAACAAAACCACAGTCACACACTGAAAGCGTGTAGAAAACTTCGTTTTCTCAAGTGGTCACAGAGCAGAAACGTAACAGTAGATTTTGTAATTGCGTTTAAAGGATTCTGGCCAGACAAGTCCTACTAACTACACTAGGATTTATTCTTTTAAGATGTTTATGTGCTTTTGAAATGTAGATCCCAAATCTCCAACACAGACAGAGCTAACAGAACTATCTTCGCCCCTCAGTCTGGAAGGAAACTTCGTAAAGGACTGTAAGAGCCGATTATCATCTCTAATTTGCATTTATTGCTACCGGTGAGAATTTGAGACACAGCGTGCTAGGCACTGTACAAACATGAGACAACTTTTACCCCTTCCTGCTTCACAGAGAGTCCTGAATGGAACGCAGCAGAGCACATCTCAAATACTTGAAAAGAGCAGAAGGTGGGAGAGATATCAAGGCGCAGTAAGAGTATTTGTTCACTGTAGGCCTGCAGTGTTCATAGCTAAATGGTTTCATATCCTTCTAATTATAATGAACAGATGAATGAGAAAAATACCTCGAATCATTATCTGCCAATCTAATTCTGATGTTATCAGAAGGAGAGGGGAAAATACAAAAGGCTTCCTCAAAGAACAACAGAACTACATATGCAAATTGCAACTTTTATCACATCCCACATTTTCTAGGAAACAACTGATTCAGAATAGCAGTCAGAGGGTGACATTCATTACAGATTTATATGAACTGGGGGGAAAAAGAAAAAAAAAACCAAAAACCAGATTTTTACCAGGACCCTCCTCTGTCACATTGTTATCATATAAACTGTACTCCCACACTATTGCCAGCATGAACTTTGTAGCAGAACATTGCAGGTGAAAAGGCCATGGCTTTTATGGTCAAAGCTGAATTAAAAAAAAAAGAGAGAAGAAAACTTGTAATACTTACAGAATCCAGTTTTAATAAGCTCACTGTAACTAGCAGCAGAAGATAAGAAAATGAAGTCTTAACATTACCTTCTTAGGAAGCCCCACCTTATTTTTAATAAACCTTGTATTTATTTTTTAACCACAAATACTCAGACAGGATTTCTGCAAAGCCTGTAATCATCCCCCTTGTTGAAGGGATGTGTTAATGAATGCAGTGCTCACCAGGGTTGCAGTGTGGTATAGCGAGGGGACTCTCAGAGTGAGATGATTTGGATTTTTCCCCCTTATTTTCAGTACGAGGGCACTTCTCTTTTTACACCTGCCTTATAGATCCCCACTTCCCAGCACTCTCATGACTTGTTCAAGCAGTTGCCTTTCCCCACCCACCCTGACGCTGCTGCCTCTGCCGTAACAGCCAGGCCCTTTACCCCTGGGCTGGCAATTTTCCCCTGCTACTTCCTGGCAGCAGCAGCAGACACTTCATACCTTCCTCTTCCCTGATGAGTTGATACCGTGTAAGCAGGGTGGGGAGGCAGGAGAGAACAGCGTGTCCTTCGGCCCCGACGGCCTGAGCTCTAGTGACAGTACAGCGTGGAGGTGCCAACTACTTCTGTGCAGGCAACAGTGATGGGAGACCTGCTATACACACCCACACGTGTCAAGCGCCATACCTGTATACCAGGTTGTAGCAGATATGGGAAGAGGGGTTTGGAGAGCAGCGCTCAGTCCTCTACAGGAAAAGACAGCAAGGGAAGTGGAAGAATCCCAAAGGCCTTATTTGAGCTGTGGGCTACCTCTGTTTAATTTTGCCACCGCTTTGTAGGAGAATTAATTAATATTTTTGCTGAGCCACTTCCCTCTGGATGTTTATGTTCAGGGAGTTCATGACAGGTTTAAAGCTACTCAGAATTGCTGCTCATATTACTACTCAATACATAATTTCAGCTCATGTTATTAATAGTGTTATCTACACAACCAGAGAAAATGAGGTATGGCACACACATTCTTAGCTATTTTAAGATTTGTGGGTAAGCGATCCCCTACTTTTACTGCAGTTGCCTTTGAAACACACAGAAGGAAACAGCATAAGACACCCTTCACTCTTGATGTTCTCTTAAGTAAATCTTCCCTGTGCGTGGAAGGGTGACACAAACACACTTGAGACTCACAAAGAAAAGTAAACCAACTTTTTTTCCTGGCAGACTTTGCTGACATTCCTCCAACCCAGAAGTACCAAGGTGCCACAGCTGATGAAAGTCACAAGGTAAGTGTAATGCATTAGAAATTTTTATAAATATCACGCCCTTCCTGATTTTCTATCAACCTGAACCTGTTTGATTATACTGTATAGGTGATATGTGATAAGTGTGAGAGAATTAATCAGCCTGCTGGAGTGAATGCTAAAGGAACAGATGAGCTTTGGCAAGGCTGTTGCTAGCATTGAAAAACTGTGAGAAAAAAAAAAAAAAAAAAAAAGGCAGACTTAAATCCAGAAGCATGTCATTCAGGAAGTGAGACATGCTATGATTTATCAAGGTAACAAAAATTGATGGGAACATAGATCTCCCATTTCAAAGTGTTGTCTCTGTGTAGATTAAGAGTAGCATCTGTCATCAAGAAACAATGGGAAAAGAAATATGTTTGATAAAAGCAATTCTGTACTCTCTTGTAGACAGAAAACCACTGTGTCGTTGGAATGGAAGTAAAGGATTTCTCTGCAGTTCCATCCTCAGCAGCAGCAAAAAAAAAAAAGTGTTGTGACAAGAGGAAGTGCAAATAATTAATAACAGAAGATCAAATGAAAGGAGTGGCTTTGCAAGAAGTGACTAACATTTACTCTGTTTCAGAAAAGTCCAAGTTGCATTGTAGAAGGAGGATGCTTGCATCGCCCCCAGAGTGCAACAGCAAACCCGGTGCACAGCAGGCAGTGGCTTACCACTGTGGCACAACAGGGCAACTTTCCCTTTCAAAGAAAGAGCTTCTTTCTTCTCAGCGCAACAGCTGCTGCACACAGGGTCTCCAACATCTTAGCAGTTTGATTGTTGTATATAGAAAAAGCAATACCAAGGCATAAAACATGTAACAACTTCATGAATGTTTTGCCAGCAGCTGATACAATGGAAAGCGCATCTCAAAACAGCAGGGCAGCGGAGGAAAACAAAAAGCATGGAGCCAGTACTGTCATGTCATTTGGCACATCCTTGCACTTCCTTAATTCTGTTTCAGATCTTGGAAGGGAAGGCCAAAGCATCTTATTTGCTAATTAAGGTTTCACACGATTCAAACACTGAACAAACAAAGGACATCCCCAAGTAGAGAAACCTGCCAGCCTTCACGGCCTCGCCAAAAGACTGATGTCTCCATTCAGTGCTCTCACAACAGAGATGGTAAGAGAACTCTGGACAACGGCATATACAAATGTGTGCACACGCACACATTTTTATGCTGGTATGCACACACCACCGCTGATTGTGATCCAAAAGTTACACCTCCCTCTTTGAGTTAAGGACACTCCAGACACCCTACAGACAGACTAAAAAAAAGACATTAAAATAACAGACCTCTATTTTATGGTGTCAAATGGCTAATGATAGTAATTAAGGATTTTAAAGTTCTTTACAAAGTAGCATTATCTAAGATAGTATCATGTCTGTAATCTGTCCAGAGTCAATGAAGAACTGCTGATCAAGGCACCAAAAACCAGTCCAATGGCTTGCCATCTGCTCAAACCACTACATCATACCTCATTCCCCTAAATACAGCAATAAGCCACAACAGGATGCAGATGACCAGATTGTTTAGCTGTCATTTCAGCTGAACACGCAGTGACTGTTGATGTGTTACAGTGGACTCTCAGAAACAAACATAATATATTGCTGCTGGACAAATAGCTCCTTCAACTTTCTGCCTTGCCATTTTTGTGGCTTGATTGCACCCATGCAGCAAGTTAAAGAATTAGGGGTTAATCAAAATTTTGCCTACTATATTAAGTGTTTGCATGTGTTTTTATTATACAAAACATACTGTTAAATGATCCATAAAAGCCTTGGGCACCCACTCTCCCTTTGGTTAGAAGCCCAGCTACTCCTAGAAGATCTTTTGGCCTAGCAGCTCCTTTCAGCTCCTATAATGAAAATTAGGCCTGGAATATTGAGCAGATTCTTGAGCAGATTCTTAGCAATAGAAGGCAAGTTCAGAATAGCTGAAGGTTGCCAAATTGCTGCGGCTTGAAAAAGAAAATTGGTACATTCAAGGACGGGAGCAATTTGAAGTCCTTGTAAAGCACTGGGACACCACGATGATGGGCAAGAGCTTCTCCACTCATTTCTCTTTCTCTTATCACTTCCCAGCTGCTTCTTCCACTTTCAGGTAGTTTCAATTTATCCTTCCATTTTTACCCACACAGTTAACTAACAGCTTTCTAGTTGAGATTCTGCTGGGTTTAGTGATGAGGTACCAGCTGTGCATCCCTGCAAGCTGGTGCATGTATGACCTTGAAATTTTCTGTGTAGCCAATCAGAAAATGCCTTTAAACAGTGTTTCCTATCTCCCAGAGAGCATCTCAATTTTTAGCATTAGATATATATCACTTTACAGCATCCCAAGCATTGTGCAAATGTTAGCCAGCTAATACCAACAAAAATCACTCCTCTCCCAGCCCATACCCTGTTATTTTCTAAGTAACAGTTCCTCCATTTCACTGAAGCCGGCCTAGGGAGTTCTTTTTGCTTGCCTCTCTGCAGGAATATTAAAACAGAATGAGAATGAAGATAGCTGTTAATTTTATGTCACAGCTAGGAAACTGAAGGTCTTCAGATCACACTTTCTCCTCAGTCTTTTAATTGCAAAATTATACTTCAAGATTTGACACAAGTTTCTCACCTCCCTATTTTCAAGCTACTAGCAAGCAAAACCAGACAAAAAATTACTTCCCCCCCCAATCTGCAGAGCTTGCACAATGCTTTAAGTTCAAATAGGTGAAATACTGCTAATTACTAGCATATTCTAGCAGTCCTTGCAATTTTACAGAGAGCTATGTCAAACTAAACCAAATTATAGGTCAGAATGTGCCAATCTTTTCATCATTATCACTAATTCCCTTTGCGGTTTATGCCTCCCCCCAACATGTGTCTTACCAGGTTCTTTGAGCCTCTGGCTAGTACTGCTCAGCTGCTCCATAATTATTCATCACACTACATCCAGCAACAAGACATTTGCAGCATGGTCTTCTCACATTTTATTTAAACATTAGGTACAATAGCAGATATTAAAAAATTGAGATTTTGAGGCAAGAGACGCAGGAATTTGGGTGGAATCAGATGACCCGCAGAATTTTTGGTAAAAAAAAAAAAAAAAAAAG
>JAVKLA010000084.1:2959615-2980279 GCA_034782735.1 Sagittarius serpentarius
GACAGAGAAAAAAGTGAAGTACACGAAGAAAAGTTTGACCATAATTGGGGACCGCATCGATCTGTTTCTCCAGCGGTACTGCAGAGCCTCGGAAGTCAAGCACTGGCAGAAGTAAGGGTCTCCTCTTACCTGGCACCAGTGGTACCGCACCGGTGATGCTCCTAGCAGGCATTTAGACATGTACTTTGGCCCTGCATTTCCAGGTACTAGAGATCAGGTTGGGTATCTACAGGAGACTTTTATAGCTTGCTCTAACTGCCAAATACTCGCAGATCTTGCAGGTAATTTTAGCAGAGGCCATGTGGTACCTGGTCCTGCTGAGAGCAAGGCCAATTGCAACGTGCTGCCCCATCAGCAACGTCTCTTTGCAAGTAAAGGGGCTCCTACGTAGCCACCTGAGTTAATGGATAACCCTTCTTCCCATGCTTAGGGAAGAGCAGTTCTTTAAAAGTTTGTAAGATTTGGGGAGGGAAAGATGAAGAAAAGAAGAAAAGAAAAAAGCTGTGCAAAGGGTATGTCAGCAGGTACCTTCGCCAACTCAGAACTAGGGAGCAGAATGAGGAAGAGGGTGAAGTTTGTGCTCACATGCACAATCCACGTCTTTCTTTTTTCAAGGATGTTCTGGCGGTTCGTCTCCCTCTTCTCAGAGATGGATGCAAAGCAACTGCAGAAGCTCTATAAGTATATCAAGAACAACCAAATGAACAAGTTTCTGGTAAGCAAACAGGAAAGTCAATACCGTGTAAGGTGTTCCTGCTGTACTAACTTTAAGGGGATAACTGTACCATGCAGCTTACACGGGTTGATCCATGTCAAAGGAGAAGCCTGCTACCGAGAAGTCTGTTTATCAAAAGGCCACAAATCCTGCAAATATTGCCTGTTCTTACCATAACGCAGGCACTGAGCTATCGCAGCCACCAGTAGCTTTCCCTAGCTAGCTCTGGGAAGCTGAGCTAGTGTCCCCAGCACTGTGGTTTACAACTTTTGGAGCTCTTTGCCAATCCCACGTTCCCAGTCATGCTTTACAGACCAAATCTGATCCATAGTTTTATCCGATGATATAGGAGTTAAAGTTTGAAACAAGCCACTAGTTCAGGTAAAGCCTGTGTTTGCCAAAGCTAAGTTCCGTGCCTGCGCATCAGCTACACAAGGAAACCGTAGTGAACAGTTTCCCAAGAACACTGACTCCAAAGGGTTAACCTGTTTAAGCACACTCATAGCCAACCATAAACACATCACCTGAGCAAAGGCTGAGCACATCAGAAAGTTCAAAGGTCCACAAGAAACCCATACTTTAAGTTTATTAAAAAATTAATTAAAAACAGATCTACAATTAAAAAAAAAGTCAACTAAGGAATTGTTTAGAGTAAATTAGAAAACAGTAGCAGAGGAGACCTTGTTGGGTTACTGGAACACTGCTTGCTTAGCATTAAAAAGGGAGCTGTGGTCATCTGATAGCTGGCAGTGATAAGGCCATAAATAAGCTTGAGGCTGCAGGTAAACAGCTGTCTTCTTCAGTTAGAAAAAAAGAGGGAAGCTGGCCCCACAGTTTTTGCTTTTAGTTTACAGGGAAGCAAAACCATTTATTTATTTTTAAGGCTCTAAAAAGATATTTCAACAATGATGAAATCAAACCTATTGTAAAGAAAAAACACACAAACACAAATTCCTCTTGCTGGCATGAGATGCCCGAGATTAATTGCGAGATATTAAAAAAAGCAACTGGCAGCTCCAGGAGGCAGGCGGCGACAAGCGTTCTTGCTCTCTTAAACTCGCGAGCGCTGTGGAGGGGGACCTGAGCTCCATTTCCAGCACAGCCCTTCTCAGATGCTCGGCCATGCCCAGGACATGACCTAGGCTAAGGACAAGTCCCGCTGCTCCCGCTGGGCACCTGGCTGAGGGTAGCTCCCCATAGCCCCCTCGGAACAAGTATTAAAAAGCAAATGACCCCCCCAAATACCTTCCCATCCTTTTGCTCCCCTAAATAAAAACCACAACCAAACCACACAATTCCACACCTTCCTTTCCAAGGAAGAAAAAAGAAAAAAAAAAAAAAAAAAAGGCAAAAACTGAACAGTGGGTGACAAGCATTAGTCACACTGCGTCGTGCGCTATCGGGATGCTCTGGCGCGTGCACCACCCTGCAGCCAGCAAGAGCCTGCCGGCTACGGCTGCGCGGTGCTGGGGATGAGGCTGCCTCCAAAAAGGCCGACATAAGAAGCGACAAATTCTGCCGTTATGTAACGGTTGACAAATGCCTTTTGTTATGCAAGACAAGTGGGAGAAAAATAAGCATCTCTGCCCTTTGTGGGAAGGGAACAGCAGTCGGCTCCCTGCTAGAGCATAAACAACAGGCTGTGGATCCGAGGGGGACCAGCACGCTCGGCACAACAGAAATAGATTACTTGGAAATGCCTCGTTATTTAGATGAGTGAGCATAAAAAAACAGAATCAATATATAATTAGTAAGCAATTGAGGTTGTCAGCATGGTAATTTGATAATTTTCTGAGTTTTGTTAAAGGAGAAAGACTAGCAAGCAGCCATCCACTAGCCTTGCTCATCAGCCACCTTAAAATTAGGGATCTACATCCCCTTCCCTCACATTTGGGCTTTTAGACACCCCCCCCTTTATTTTTTTAATTAAAAAAAAAACAACCAAACAAACAAAAACAAAACACCACACATCTGAATTCAAACACGGGTCCCAACTCTCTGTTTTCAGACTTACTGAAAATACCAGGCCAGACCCAATTCTCTGCTTAGAGCTAGAACAGAGCATCGTTTTCCTTTGCACTCCGCTGGCTCCTGTACACTGCTGAAAGCTGTAGAAATCAGCCCCCTGTCTCAGTCTGAGAGAGTAGAGAAATAAGTGTTCTGGGCTATCTGAGGCTCTGGCAGTTTTGGGGCTTGGGATCTTCTTGTTCTATTTTGGTTTTTTTTTAAAAAAAAAAAAAAAAAAAAGTCAAATAGCATGACCACTGGCAAGACAAAAATCCTTTTTCCCCGGGAGAGCCTAGAAGGATGCGCAGCCCCGGCAGCCGCTCTCCACCCGGCGCCGTGGTACCATCCCACCACCCTTCGGGTGTTGAGTGCAGGGACCCACCGCCACCCCCAGCCGTGCTCCCAGTGCACAGAGTGCCATAAAGCGACAGTGACATCCAGCGGCAGCGCACACCCCACCACAGCCCCCCCCTCCCCGGCCCAGGGCAGTGGGGCCGAGCAGCACCCATGTCCCATTACACACACTTGAGCCTTGGGTCAAGCGCAGCCACCAAACGGCACCGTCGGGCTCCTGACCATCTCCCCCACGCGCCTGAAAAACGACAGTCCTCTCACTGGTGGGCTGAGAAAGGTTCTTGCTTTAAAACACAGATTTTTTTAGGTGCTTGGATAGGCTGGGCTGGGTGAGCGGGGCTGGGCGTCAGCACAGGGGATCACAGCCGGCACAGAAAACACAGCTTTGCGAAGGCCAGCGGGACTCGCTGCTGGGTGGGATGGAGCCTCGGATCTCGGCTGCGAGGAACAAACACGTTGCAGGGTGAAGATCTGTGCAGAGGGTACAGTCATTTCTTGGCTCATAGCTGCTGCCACCCAACAGGACCACGGTTAAGCAAGAGTTATTGCCCAAGCATGAGTCAGTGCGTGGTGTTTGCTCATATAAGTATCTTTAAAAGTTTTTGTTTGTTTTGTGTTTTTCTTTGTTTTGTTTTGTTTTAAAGCAATTATGCTGTCCTTCAGAAAACCCACATTCAGTTCCAGGACTCAAAGAAAAGAAACTGAAGCAACTTTACATCAGTTGGGGTCTTGGCAGAGGTACAAGAGACCTGCAGGAACACCCGGGTCAAAGGGACAGTCACCACCAATGCACCCGCAAAGCCGCCGCCCAGCAGCAAGAATGAGAGACGGGAGGTAATCGCATAGCTGGTGTCATATTGGCACCAAGCAGGAAAAGCATTTTCCTGCTCAAGCAGACCCACCTACACTCGGGCATTTGTGCAAAAGGATCAGCGGGTGAAGACGTGATCAGTGGTGGAGCTAGGAGTTGGGCAGGTTGGACTGCTGCCTCAGAAGAGATAGGGGAGTAGGAAAGCCAAGAGAAGCTACTATAGCATAAGGCAGGAGTAAGGAGGGAGAAGACATTCCTTTGTTGGCCCATGTCAGTTGGCGTTAGAGTGTCTTTACGTAGCCATCTGCATGCTCAAAACATAGTTGTGGTTTGCCTTTGGGCCCACCCTAGCAAAGCCACACACGCTTGCCTTCTGGAGCAAAAATGCAGACCGACCTGTAGCAGGTGTGTTTGCTAACCAGTCGCTGGGAACCTGTTTACTTCAGCCAGAACTCCGGCATACGTAAACCCCAAAGGAGGAATGAAAAAGGGACATTAGAAGCAATTGCTGATGAGATCAGCTTTGCCACAAACAGGTGCCACACTCTGCCTGCGGGAGGAGGATTTGTCCCACATAAGCCTATTTTCAAGCTGCTAAAATGCAATCACGTGTCCTGTGGGAGTTCTCATGCACTCATAACCATCTTGCTTTTCATCTCTTTTCTCCCCAGTTTATTTACCTCTAAAACAGTCCAATCTGGTATGTAACAGCTCTGAGGGAGCACTTAAAATCCAAATTGATAAACTAGAAGTCAAAAAACAAGAGCTAGCTAGACAGCGTGTTCTGGGAGGCTGAGTAGGACTCCCACACTAACCTGCTGGCTGTGCAGCTCCCGGCTATCCTCCTCCGCTTGTCTGCTCCCCTGTAAGAATGGGGAAAATACCACCCGACCAATTCTGACGTAGATAAACGCAGACACACAAAGTGCATAAAATACTAAAAATTAGTGCAATCGAAATGTAATGAGCATAGCAAGGGTTTGGGATTGCTGGTTGCTTAAGAGCCTGGGTGGCAAGCCATCACGAGGAGCCTGGTGTTCCTGTGTATTTCTGGTGACAATATATTTGCGGGATTGAACCATGTGCAGAACACACACAGTAAAGCACCCCAGAGGACATCTTGGGCAGCCCAGCATCAGCTCCTGTAGGAGACAGCGCTTCTCAGAGGAGTTATGTCTTCCGCTTACTTTGTGGGGGTTTTTTTGTTTTGTTTTTAAGGTTCCAGACAACTTCAGAGGTCAATGGAAAGCCAGAAATCAATTATATACGGTACCATCACCTGAACAAAAAGTAGGGAATAAAAGACAGTCTCCATGGTTTCCCAAACCCACAAAATACTGAAGTACTTGCAGCGTCATAGCAACAAGCTTCGACCCAAGCAAAATGAAAATTATGCTATTTTAAACCATGTGATTTTATTTATTATTATCCTGGAGTTTCCTAACAGCTGTGCACCAGCATCAAAACTTGATCAAGGATGTGTAAGTATCAGACCTACCTTTACTACCTCATTCTTTTTGTATAAACCCCAATAATGGAAGAACAGCATTTGTAAGGAAGCAGGCAGCTGCTCCTTTCCTTGCTATGGCAGAAACCCTCTTCTGACCAGAGCAGGGTCTGTTCCCCACTCATTTCTACTCAAACATACACACACATACACGCAAACTCTCCACACGGTCAGCAGCCGTACCGACCAGGGAGAAGGGAACAAAAGAGGAAGGGAAGAGACCAGTGTACAGGATGCATTCTGGTAAAAAAAAGAAGTTTCATAACTTTTACATACACTTGACATTTTTAACTGTTCTAGGCAAATAATGGCCGTGAGCCTGTACACACACCAGTGTTCTTGGCAGATGCAGCAGCTGCCAGCCATTGATCCAGACCGAGATGGCTGTAGCCCGGTCTGACTGCTGCTGCAGGAAGAGACTCATCTGAGAGCTAACGCTTCAGGACAGGAATAGGGAGCAAATAGTAACAAAACTGGCTGGTTTGGGCTTTAGGGCTGGCTAGATTTGATTTACGGTGGAATTCAGGTTTTAAGAAAATATCAGAAACATCAGTAGTTTGGCATGGAAATCTTTTAGTCTGACCAGTAAAAAAACCCCCAAAGATCCTTCCTTCCTACGTGCTAAAAATCAGATGATTGGGTAGGGGGCTTAGATTCAGATCTGAAGACAATCGCTAAGAGAAAAATCCTTCCTAGATCCCTTTGGAAGGGCAGATAACACAGGCCGTTTTTAGAATCAAGACAACAGATTTCCTTTTTAAATGGCATCTTGGATCACATCCACAGACCCTTGGCAAGAGCTAAAGTCCCTGGCTGCGCTGCCCACGGAGGCACCGCTGCCAAGCGTACACTGAAAGTTGTTCACGGGAGGTTGCGAAGGAGGATGTCGCACGTCGCCTTCAACAGGCGACAGATTCTGCTTCTCACACTGGGTTTCACCGCCCTTAAGAGCGGACATGCAGTTATACTGGGGGATCCTAACCACCTGTGTGGTGCAGACCCGGTTCAGCAGCAGAACACGAGGAATTTTCTTAGAATAACAGAATATTTCTTTCAGCCAAAGGTTTGGAGCTTTCTCCATAGCACACACTGTATAAACCACGTGTAGTATCACAGGCAGCTGCATCAGAGAAATACTGTATGCCCTCAAAATGTCACACTTATTTAAGATGAAACTGAGCAAGATTAAAGCCTGCTCAAGACTTGGATTATTCTACAGTTTTTCCAGTAGGACTTGAGGTGACTTAGAAGTGACAGGAAAGCTCTTAAGGAAAACTGAGCTCTGCCAGAAATAACCTCAGAGAGTTTCTTGACCAGATGTGTAAGTAAAGAAGGGCAAGAGAAAAGATTTCACCTTCAGAGGTCCCTCCTCGAAGCGTACAATGAGAAAACCTTTGGTATAAACAACAGGATGCATCAGTGCCACTCATGCAATATTACAGGGATTGCTTTTTCCTGCTGTTTAATTTTGGAAGCTGGCGGGCAGTGGTGCTACCACAGCAGACTTGCACAACTGCACAGCTTGTAGCGCTCAACACACATTTCCTAACTCAGGCTGTTTGCTCTTTTCCATTTAAACGGAGCATCAGGGAATTCACGGAAGTGTTGCATAACTTTGGCTCCTAAGGAAAATAGGTTTTAATGCATTTTATACAGTGTCAATGCATAATGTAAAACCAAAGGAAAAAAAAGAAAAGAGATCGCAAACCCCAGTTCCTCCATCAAACCACAACGTGAAGAGATGCAAGCAGAGGCCAATGTTGACAGCCAAGTTCAAGGCAGTGAAGCACGCATTTTGTGCCATAGGAAGCAGAAACTTTGTTCAATGGGAAACAAAAGATGTCAGGAATAAGCAGAACTTGTGCTGCCCCATGGCCCCGCAGCAGTGATGCCTCATGGCAGCCAGCCACCCTGGGACAGGCAGCCCCGGGACAGGAGCCGTCCCCGTCAGAGACACGCGAGACTTTCTGCCAGGCAGAAGGAGTTCCCTGTGCTGCAGAAAGTCCAAGGGAGTGTTTCCCTTAATGCTTAAAAAAACCTCCCAAAAACCAAACCACCCAGAAAAAAAACCAGCCTCCCACCAGCAGCTCACCTCAGGCCAGTCTTCGAGGAATTGTGGTTACATTTTGTCAGCATGAGGAAGAGCACGATCCTTGCTGATGTCAGGGTTTTGGACTTTGCTCAGACTAACCAGGGGAAGAAAATCATTACTGGGAGGCAGCTTTTACCCAGCTTGACTTGTTGACTCCCCAAAAATCAGCAGCATGGCCTCATACATACCTCAGTGTTCAACAGCAGGTTACCTTTACCGGGGCAGGAACAGTTTTTGGGTTGCTGCTGTTAATTCTTCCTTCATACCAGCTGAAGCAAATACACTTTCTACCGAGTCTCCTGTTGTTGCTTTGTGCTTGGTAGTTTGGCTTCAGCACTCCCCAAATGTCAACGTTTCCCTGGGGAAAAGGGAAAGAATTGAGAAAGTTGCAGGAACACACACAGACACCCGGGGACTTGCATCTTTTACCCATTTAATTTGCATCTTTCACCCATTTGATTTGCATGGATACAACATATGGGGCTACACAACCGCAAAGGGCGCTACACAACCGCAACTGCCACAGCCCTGAGGACTTCAGGCTCACCACCGCTGGAATCATCCTTGTTTTACAAAAGGTGAGCCTGGCACAGAGACCTTACGGAGGTTTCCTCAGGGTGCAGCACCCTTCAGTTGCACTCGGCCTCCTGGACCAGTGTTTGAAGGCATTTTTCCTTCGAAAACTGAAATCACAGACCCGTGAAACGAGGCGAGCCCTCTGCCTGAGCCCAGCGCATGGCTGGAGGGTTATAGGTCATTTACAGGCAGACTGAAGACAAACTCAAATGACTCAAACCCGACGGTTTAAAGATAAAAGCTCCTAGAAATGCTCATTTCCAACCCTTTCTGTGCGCAGGCAGCCACGTGAGACGCTTTTGTGCTGTGACCGCTCACTTGCACGAAGGGCTTTGTGTTCTCTTGGCTACTTTAGGGGAAGACACACCGGCAAGCAGGGAAGGATCCACGTCTGACAGCTAACGAGGGCTCCCACCCTCCCGTGGTTCACACTCCACAGGTACCCAACAGGCTCGGTCAAGCACCGCCGCAGCTCGCACCCACCACCATGTAATGATTTGCCTGTAAAGGCTGGTATTAACATCCTCACTTTGTACCCACAAGCGCACCCAGGCGCGAAGGATTACGGCAAGCGCCCAGATGAATGTGGAACAACTGGCACGTGTAGTCTATCAAAGTCTCCAGAAGTGCCATGGAGAACCACAAACAACTTCATCGCTCCATGTGCTTTCTGCTGGAAGTGTTCTCAGACTGCCCCGTTCCAGTGAAGCGTGGAGGCTTGGGAGAAAAAGGGTTTCCCTCGATCTGGACACCACTACAAGACACAAGAACCACCCCCCAACCCCCCAAAGTCTCACTACAGACCTGCTCCGTAGGCCAGAGGAAACTAGACTGACTGTACCCATCTACTCCTCAACGCAGGCAAGAGAAACCCACCGGCTCCTTCTCCTGAGGCCTCGCCGGGCGGCTGGGATACAGCCCCCTTCCAGGAGCTTTTACATGGCTGGAGCCCGGAGGGAGCCGCACGGCTCTTCGTTGGCAGCGAGCTTTTAGGGAAGTTTCCAGATAAACTTGCATAAATGGTCCATTCAATTATCAACAAGTTGAGAAGGGGAAAAAACAGAACCAAAATGAACCAGAGCACCTCTCCCCACACGAAGTGCTCTCTTATCAGAGAGCGCAGGCCTGGAAATTGGGTCTGGTCCATGGAAATAGCCACAACTACCTCCTCTTTGCAACGCAGGGCATTTCAGCTGAACACTGGTGGTGGGTTCACAGCGCTGCTGAGCACAATCTCCTCCCTTGGAAAGGGAGGGACATTCTTCCTCCTGGGTGTGCGCAGGGCTGGTTTTGGTTTAAAAAAAATCTCATTATAGTCAGCTACCATCATCTAAAGGTATTCTTGCATACAGACATTACCACACGGACATAGTATAGTCTGAATTACTGAACTATAAACACCACTTCCTCTGTTTTGGGAGTGCATTGCCTAAAGATTTTCATTTAAATAGAACAGAAAAACTAAAGCCATCAAAACCTATAGCCCAGATTCATTAAGTGCTTCTGCTTTTTAATTCAACTGCTGGAGTATCGGAAGTTCCTAGGTGAAAAGGCAACCACATTTACAACGCAGTATATGGTAAAGCCTACCAAACACAAAATGAGAGGCCAGCTACAACGAAAGCACCCCCGAAGCTATACGATCAGAGATTTATGGAAACCAAATCACCTTCCTCAAGGAAAACTAGTCAGCCTTGTACAGCTCCTTCCAGTAATACTATCGGAAGTTATCCAACCAATATTTCTTCTGGTTTTGAAGTTAACTGGATAAGCCGGACACGCTCGCAGACTGACTGTATCACCTGCTCTCCCTGCAGTTAATTAATTAAACCAACAGCAATACAGACTGTCCTCGCATCCCGGGGGGCACGGTGCGGTGAGCAGCCAAGAGGTGGGAGTTGGCAGCACAGGGGGCTCGCTCACTCCAAGGAGCTGTGCGATTCTCTTCCACCTCGAAGGAGCCAGCCTGGACCCACGCCAGGGCGGCACTCACAGAATAAAGGTAACGTGGGGAAAAGAGCTCAGACGAAAGGACGAACGTGACTTCTAGCCTTGCTCTAACTTACTGTTAAAGAAGTAGATACAGCCAAATACCCGCTCTTATCCACGTTACGGTAAGGGGAGGATAAGGAGGAACAAGAGGGCAGGTATTTATCAAAAGCAAAGTTTTAACTGAATTCAATGCAGATACTTTGAAATGCAGGAACACTATATTTATTAGGTCAATATTTCATTTTAGCAATACAGTTACAGAATATCACAATGCTGGTTACAAACATAGTATGGTTTGATGGTTACAAATAATGTCGGGCACTGCAGTCTGTGAGAAGTAGGATACGAAACGTTAGTCTTGACACGACAAGTAGGGTGGTCTTCAAAGTCTAGTAATGATCAAGATACTCTCATATAAATGAACGTGGCACTACAGGCAGAGATTCTGGTTCAGAGGTGGTTTTTGTATAAGTAGTTCGATTTATACAGTTATACAGTTCAAGCAACATCTTTTTTAAAATGCTATTAAATTAAAATCCCCTGTAGTTCAATAAAGTATAAAAATAGTACTGAACCTGGTAATATTCAATAAAATGTAGAGTTCATTCACATCATTAAGTAGTAAAGAAATTGTAAAGTTGTAGTTACCATGGCAACATCGCTTCCCATAAAGGAATATACATAAAAGAGTTACACATATGGTACCTGCGACAATTATTTAGCGATCCAACACTGAACTTGTGCACCACAAACCAAGTTTCTAAATATCTCTATATATTTATATAGTATATATCTTTGTCATCTTAAAATTTACTTTTGGGAAAAAAAAAAATGTGCACTTCAACAAACTCACTAAGGCCACTCATGCTATAGATACCTAGGATTGCAATGAAATATAGTTAAACAAGACCCTAGAGCACGCGCCTTTATATCACCGAAGGGAAACCTGTTTCACTGCCTAGAACATTCCTGAGATTTAGGGACAAAAGCATTACCAGTGCTGCCAATTTTTCATACGTAGTTTAGTTTATTTCTAGGTAAAGGAAATTTCTTCCCCGCTTCTCACAGAAATCCTCGCAAGGCCAAGAAACACAACGTGCAACAGGCCGGTCATGTCAAACATGGAAACACCCACAACAAAGAGTCAGATTTGCGACCAACACTTGGCCAGTAATTTTCTTACTATAAAACATAAGGGACAAAAGGGAAACGACGACCTTTAGATAAAATACGGTTTCTGCACAGGCAGCAGAGGGAAGGATCTCTGTTTGAAGACTGAGAACAGCAACGTCTCCCCCACGCTACTTGCTGCTAGCCTGCGAAGTCAAACCCGATCCATATAAATCAATTAAAGTTTTTGTCAATAGCTTCAATCACGTTTTAGGCACGATGCATTTTCCTTTTTGTACTCTACCAATACGTAGGACTATAAAAAGGAAATCGAGTTAAATGTGCATTTTTTGTACCATGAGAAGCAGCGCAATGGCACCTTTAGCAAATTTCAGACTGCAGCACGCAAAGAAAAACTTCAAAGTTACAAAAGAACATCGTTGTCCTAATAAGTTACAATTCAACAACAAAACCCCTTCAAAATTATTTAACAAAAACTGTGTGCAAAAAGAAAAAAAAAAAAAGTCTTAAGCAATAGGTATCGATAGAGAGTAAAGAGTGCATATGAAGACTAAGATACCAAGGCAGACACTTACTGGTTGTAATTCCTATGATGCTATAAAAGTGACCAAACAACTGTTTGGGGCCAAATAGTCGCTAGTTGTTTTACTTCAAGTAGTAAGTGAGGGATAGATTTATTTTCAAATATCTTTCTGCATCTCTCCCCTTCCCCTCGTCAGCTCTCAAAATCTTTGAGTACTTTTCCCCTTCCATAACAAGTGATCCAGAACAGCCCCAGTCCCAAGACCAGCGGTGGAATCCTGACATCACCTTCCCCCGCTCTTTACCAACTGCAGCGTTCGCATAAAGCAGGACATACAAATCACTGATTCAAACAACATTACGCTGAAAATAAAATACTACGGGTTTCATTTAAACAACAGTTACAGTAATTTTCCTGAAGGTGACACCTGCATCCAGTTACTCTGCCGTGATTAAATCACTTACCTTCAAGACAAACTCGGAAGACGCAGCTCACGGGATTTCCACACCCACAGGTCTCCCCCTTCAACGCCAGCACCAAACAGCACCTGCGCAGCTAGCGGTAGGTGCATTGTGCGTCTATACAACGCCAGTAATTAAGTAACTTTATCTAGCCTTTCATAGTTGGCTACTTGAGCCGGAGGGGGCATGAGCTGTCCCAGCGTGCAAGGCTAACGCGCAGCCCCCGTCCCCAACACTTGCATTCAGACGCGTATGGAAAACCCGCTCTGGGGGTACGACAGGAGGGGAAGTGCCCAGTTCTGCCTCTAAGGGGAGGGAGGGAGGGAGGGAGGGAGTTGCAGGGTTCGCGTGGGCAAGTTCTGCACCGTAAAGCTGCACAGTAGGGACAACGTAGGGGATTACACCCTCTGCTCCTTTAGCTCTGCCTGGTGCAGAGGTTATGAAATATTGAGGCTGTACTACAAGATCTACTTGGCACGGAGGGCCAAGTCATTTACCTTTCTCTGAAGTCATCCAATTGGACTCCTGCTTTCTCAAAAATATCAAACAAGAAGCTGTAACAGCAGAGACAATAGCAGTAATTAACGGCTAACACCACACCATTTCAAATAGTCTCCAGATGCCAAGACAGACATCTTCTGAGAACTCCATGGAGGAGATATAGAACCAAAAACTAGAAAGGTCAGTTTTATGTTATTACATGGAGAACAAGTATTACATCTGCAGCAAGGACAGCATTAGGTGACGGTTCCAAGCTACAGCATGCAGAGCAGGCAACAGAGCATTCTGTAGGCAGCTGCTAAGTTGTTCTGCAAGCCTCCTGTGCTTTGACAACTTTAGCAATCAGCCACAGCTACCTTTCCCCAGAATTTACGTGCCTTGGCATGACTGGAGTTGCGGAGATGCTACAATGAGAAGTTCAAGAGTCAAATCAGGATTTAATTCAGTCACATGAAAGGCATGCTAGCAGTCCTGCAAGGATCGCTGCGACGACTCTTGGCCAAGTCACGTTCCTTGGCCAAAGTCTGTTACCAAAGAGAATTCTGGGTGACTTTTACGACCTTAATTCCTTCCAGACAAGCCAAAGCGCCAAAGCATATACCATGCTGGTGAAGTAGCTTTAGGAAAGAAAGACAAGTACATCCACCCAGCAAGATGTGAGAATAAAGCTACCGGTTAAACAAATTAAACAAATGCATTTGGTTGTCAGATAGAAGCGTAACACCTCCCAAAGCTGCCCCATGTTGGAAGCTCTCCTGGTTGCCCTAACTTGAAGGCAAACCATCAAACGCGTACACAAACCAGAGCTGAAATAACAGCAGGGGTTCACGCAGACCACTTTCACCAGTATCAGCCAAATAATGCTCCTCATCCCAAACAGAAAACCTTGAGAACTTCTGAGATTCCTTAGTCAAAAGCTGGAAGTGGAGACCCAAGACTGGAAACCCTGAGCAAATGAATGGTCTCAGACAATGTAAGCTTAAATCCATGTACCCAGGTTGAAGCTTTTAAACACTTCTGCAGTACAGAAGTTACACAGCTTCTTTAGGAGAATTTTAAGCACACCTTCCCTGCCTCAGTTCTGACACGAGTATTAAATACTTCATTTAATTTTAAATAGTTTTAATGGGACTTAAGAAAAGAATTCCTAAGAACTTTATAATTCATCAGTGCCCTGCTGTATGGGCATTCAGGAATAAAAATGTTTTGCCCTGAAGATAAACGAATTTGTTTGTAGTACCTAAAGCAGTCATAAACAAAACTTGCTATAAAGAAATTAGATTTTAAATCTATGCATAATTTTAAGTTGGATTTTCATTGAATAGCCGTTAAGGACATACTGCAGTCTAAGTCTTAATACCACAGGGTTTTTTTTATGCAAATAGTTCTTTTCATGTCAGTGAAGATACTCAAAGTATGCAAAAGCATTAAATCTGCGTTCGCTAGTTACGTAACTGCATTTTAAAGTTGGTATTATTCAGCCTTTCCCCCAAAAATATACTTGAAGGCACCAGTGTAAGAACTATTGGCCTGTAAAATTTCAGTTCTTAAAAGAGCCGTTAAGCTCAAAGTCGTGTCTGAAATTTCTATTTCTTCTCTGCACTCTTTCTTGAAGACCAACAAGCAGCTTTCCCTGTCCCAAACTTCATAAACAAATTAAAAACCAGACCCCAAACAAAACCTCCAGTCCAAGTCCTGTAGGAACCGTGCTCGCTGAGCCGCAGCTTGGACTGACCTTCCACAGCCAAGTTGCAGACCCCTGAAAATAGGGGGGGAAGGGAGAAAACCCAAAACTGACAGAATCCTAACTATAGGAGCACTGTTTGTGCTGCTATAAGAAGAACTGAGGTAAGAGCAGTGAGTTGTTTCTAGTTTGCTATGTTACACAGAGTTTCAAACGAGTATTACCTCAACATAAAAAAAAAAAAAAAACAACCAAAAACAAAAACAAAAAACCCAACAACAAAAAACCACCACCAAAACCACCCCAAAACCAACACCCAAACCAGAAAACCACACAACCAAGCAGCCCCCCCCAACAGAAGAAAAATTAAGACAAGCTAGTGAGATAGGCATTATTAAAAGGATCTTTACAGCTGACTTCTGCTTTTTAAATTAATATAAAGGAATCAGTTTCTGGTTGTACTATTGTTTAATGTAGAAATGAAGCATCACAAAAAAGACCTGTTGTGCTTTTTGGCATTTTCCGCTGACCCCTGCAAACTGTACAATAGTTGTGTTCTCCAGAAACATAAAATGGAACTGGATTGTAATACAAAACTATTAACTGGTATAAACAAGTTACTGCCTCAATTATTAGAGTAAGCCCATTCAAAAAGGAAAAAAGATGGCTGCAGCAAATAGTTAAGCGCTTCTAGTTTTTGCTTGTGGCATCGACATTAATATTTGTCTAAGCTTACTAGGTAAAGACATGCCATCGCAACCGCTAAAGAACATTCACTTCCTAGTTTTGTATCTATTACATGAATATAATTTTGCACTGATCATACATCTAAATGAAATAATTCTACTGTAAAAGTGAATGCAGGGGCAGAAATATTAAATTAAAGCCACTGGTCCAAAAACTGTTTCTAGCAGGCTGGTCCACTTTTGATTTTCCTGGTCCTGTTCAGAAGATGAGCACTCTTGGTTGGTACCACAGAAAACTAAGATTGCTGGTCTACTGGATCTTCTATCACTTCTAGATGAACACTGGTCCAGTTCAGGATATTGGAAACAACATACGGTGGTTACTTGCTTAACCTATCGTGGTTCACAAAGAGTACGTTGCTCTCCAAAGTGGTTCTTTGCCACTTTTCTTCATAAGGCAGCAGCCAAGGCTAGGGCATTCTCCCTTTTCTTGATATTTACGATTAGCTTTGCTACAGTGCGTACAGCAGAAAGACCTTTCTCATATAGCTTCGTATAGTACAGCGTTTATTCTTTCTATATATCAGAAGAAAGCTCTTGATGAAACCTTCCATTCATAATAAGAATGCAACTCTTTTCAACTCAAACAGTTTTATTTAATGTTTTCTTGCAGACTTTCTGCAAAGTAGCTTCTTTTGAAAGAAGAGCGAAAGAAGGGGTTTTCGGGAATACCAAGTTAAAAATGTGAGCCGAACTAAACATGCCATACACATGCTGATAAGAATTTAACACACATTCATCCGTATGGGCACTCTTCAGTAGACTGGACCAGTGTTTCAATGCAAATTCCAGCCCCCAGAGAACTACATGGTTTAGATTTCACAGTATGACTTTTCCCCCTGTAACCTGGGGGAAAAAACCTTAACTGGTTAATTGACCGAGTTCTTAGCTACTCTGTCCATCAACGTTCTGAGACATCAGAAAAGACTGGACCACTTCTTCAGTGGATTGAGGGCTGGTGCTTACGTCCTCCAGAGCATCTGTAACTGAGAACTGCCGATCCCGCAACCGGTTCCAATTGGCCAAAATATTGTGGTATTCAAAAACCTTCTCGTAATTGCCAATGGAATTGTACAGTTTAATGAGACCTCTGTAATCATATTCAAGTCCACTGTATCCTTCACCAAAAAGCTTCTTTCCTAAAGAAATCCAAAAGAAAAAAAAAATTAAAAGGTAATCCAACCATACGTTGCAGCTTGTTCCTCATGTTGTTTTTACCAACAACATGAACCTTTTTACTGGGACAGATCATCGAGTTTTTGTTACGGTAAATCAAGAACACCAGCAACATGCAAGTTTCCTGGACGACGGTTCAAATTCTATCTACCCTACCTTTAAGGGGACTGTAACTTGTCCTCAGGGACTCTACAGTCAGATCATTAATTGTACTATAGCTTTACATGCATAAAAAATCTACCAGTCATAAAGAAGGAGGCCATTTTGTGTCCCATTTTCACTCTGAATTTAAAAAGTGAAGTTGTTTTTCAGTTTTCTACTTTAAAATCATAAATTTTGCCATAACACACTGTACGTGAGAACAGTATGAATTAAGATTGTCTGTCTCAAAACTGAACTACGGCATGGCCCGAAGATGCACTTGATTTGGAATTGTAAGTTCACTGCAAATGATAATGGGCAAGAAAAATATTTAATGAGAGCATAGTTAGGCTGACAGGCACAATAGATTTTCCATTTCTTTCAAAATTTAACTACACTCTGCACTTAAGTTCTAGCCACAACTCCAAAAATGCAGTCTAAAGACTAACACCCAAGCTTTTAATTAGTCAGTTCCAGATGCTTTCAAGAGTGAAAGTTCTGATGGAGCACTGAAAATAATGCAATTCCAGAATTCAGTCCCCAGGAGAACATTCAAGAAAAAGCATTATATTTAGATTGAAAACACATACACAATAAAGACCTTGCATTTCATTATGTTCTTTACTAAAAACTTCCAATACGCTTTTTAAGAACGTTTCCTGTCATATTAAAACTGTTATAAAGTCACACATTGTAAGAATCACCTACCAATTGCTATGGATCTCAAATAAAGCTTTTCAGCATTTTCATATTGATTCATGTCATAGTTGTAGAGAGAAGCTAGATGACCCACTGACAGAGCAACTTCATAATCTTCTTGACCTAGAAGCTGCTCCTTAATCTGAATTGCCTTGATGTGCATTTCTTCTGCTTCCTATGAGGATCAAATACACATAGGTCAGTCAGACACCACTCACCATGCCATAAAAAGAGGAAAAAAAAAGGAAGGTTTAAAGAAACATTAACTATGTAGTAGCCAAATAGTCTGTAGTACTTTATAAAAGGCAAAAAGTAAGAAAGCCAAAACCAAATCAAGTTCTCCAAATTCTTAGTTAAGTGGATCAGCAAATAGTATCACTTCTTCCTGTCATCAAAATTGCCGTCACCCTGTCTCTGAGGACATTGTGCATCCTAATGGATTATTTTTGCGCAAAGCTTTGGAGAGATGAATTATAAGGCACAAGTTTTCCAACCACAAAACCACCAACTGAAGTTATGAACTGTGGATATTGAAAACTGTCATTTGCTGTGACAGATTTATAGATGTCTTGCAGATTTCAAGTCAAGACCTTTACACCAATATAATCTTACCTTAAACTTTCTCATGGACTGATACAGTCTTCCAAGGTTGCCATAGTGTTTTGCTGTTTGTACATTAAACTCCCCAAAGGCTTTTTTAGCTAACTGGAGTGAGGAGAGATGTAAGTCGTGAGCTTCTTGAAGTAACCTCTGCTCAGTTTCCTTGTTGTGACAGTCTATCGCAATCTCCTCCAGGATAAGTGCTGAGTATAGGAGAGAAAAACCAACATTACAGTGTTCCAAACAGAAAGAGACGTTAACTGCAGGCAGCAGAAAGCCATCTACCCATGGCACCTCGGGAGACACCTAATCAGGCTTTGCACATTCATTACAAACTGTTTTTAAACAGGTACGACCACGTATCAAGCTCCCAACATATCTCTATATTCTGTATTTTTATTCCCCACCCCATCCCCACCAGAAAAGGCTCTTCCGGCTAAGTTTTCAAATAATTTTTTTTTTGTATTTTACAAGTGTGTTGACAGAGAACACCGAGGACTACAGAGAACATTCTGGAGTGACCTCCATTTGAAAAAAAAAAAAAACAAAACAAACCAAACAACAAACACACACAACAAAAAACCCAAACCAAAACAACTCAAGTTACATTGCCTCCGTTAGGGCACAGGATAAACGTATCTAAATGACTGATTTCAAACTGTCCCAGTAATGCAATTAAGGGTACTACCTTTAACCCTCTTTGAAGACGCCAAGAGAAGATGGTCTTCTGGGAGAATGTGAGTTATAATGCCAATAGCACGTTCAGCATGGAAACTGAAAGAGTTTAAATAAAAAATTCAAGATACATATATGTAAGTTAGCAGCTGATAAAATATTAGAAACATTAATGCAATAAACAGATGCATTTAAATTCTAATCAGAAAGTCTGCATCATTTAAGAACAGTTTTCTCCACTGACAGTACTAAATTTGCTGCCAGTACCTCCAACAACTGTACTCACAGTGCATTGTCAAATTTTCCAGAGCTGTACTGGTGAACATATGAAGAGTAAGCCAAGTCTTCATGAGCTGTAGCTACATGTATGTTTTTACCTCCAAATACTGACTGCCGGATATCAAGAGCTGTCTGAAAGAGTTACAAGAATACCACTTCAGTTAATACAGAAAAAAAACCAAATGAATCTCTCTCATTGTTAAAAAGGGGGAAAAAAAAAAAAATCTGCTGGCTCCAAAATTCTGTAGGCCTATACCTACATACCTGAGGCAGTAAATATATAAAAGCCACTCAAGAGCAGGGCTAAAAAAATGAAAGCAAAACCCCATATTTGGTGCTGCTTTGGTGGTGGTGGTTTTTTTTTAAAGAACAAGCATTGCAGTAATTAAATGAACTGTTACTATCTCTATGACTTAACTGCACATGAGTTTCAGTAGAAACATTTGAGAGATTATGAATATCAACAGAAATTGAAGACCGACATTTAGCCTTGCTACATACCTGATAGATTGCGACAGACTGGCATATATTGTCTACATTGAGCAAGTAAAATCCATAGTCTAGTAGCGTATCAGAATATTTGGGGTGCTTGGCTCCAAAGTGCTCCCTGTAGAAACATACTTATATTTCAAATTGAGGGAAGTTAAGCATAATTTTAAAAGGGTTGGTTTTTTTTGAATGCTACTTACCGGGCAAGATATACTGCATGTTTTATCAGCTGTTCAGCCTTCTTAAATTCACGTTTTACAACACAAGCCTAAACAGGTTGAAATGAAGCATGTGAAGAGGTGTATACTCAGAACTCATCTCCTCCAGATACTGACGCAGTTGCTAACTGCTATTTTTAATTTCAAAATATCATCATGGTTACTAAAGAACTTTTCAGTTATTTAAGAAAAGGTTCACAGATAACATTAATAAACTTATACTTTATTCTGCCATAAATGCCTAAAGGGCCAGTACTCTACCTAGTGTAGACCAAAGAGGAGAACAGACCACCTTTTTATGGAATGCTCTCAGGTTCACTTTGTCATGATGTTCATTTGAACAGCTGTAACCCAGTTTCAGAAAGAAAAAAACAAACCCCCCACAGGTCTGAGACTGAGGTGGACTGACTAAACACAAATAACAAGCCGTAAGGCTCACAAAACGGACCTGGTTACCCAAGTATTCTGGAGGTACCACCTATCCTCACCCATTCTTGGTAGCAATTTAGTTACGAAAGAAACGTGGAAGATTTTAAATTCACCTTTGAAGCTTGTCGTAAAACATCCACTACTACTTTTACCGGCAGGCCAACCGTGATCTCCTTCATAGCTTCTATGCACCATTTATAAGCCTGTTGAACAGAGTTACCAATATAATGAAGCTGGAACTTCACTATGTTGCAACATTAAGAAAAATCTTACTTGGCTCTGAAAAACATACCGGTCATTTACATCACAAAATTTAAAAAATACTGTTTAATTGCTTATATGTAATGAAACTTGTCCAGCTATGTCTTAAAAGACAGACTTAAAAAGCTCTCTTAAGGTTAATACCGAATGCATAAGTATTTTATACTAGCCGAAAGCATGTATTATTACAATGACTATAACAGACAAAAAAGGGTATTTTATAATCTTTTAAGTAATCCTCACAATTCTTATTGTGTAGGACAACTTCCTGGCCTGTATACTTAGTAGCTAAAGGAAAACTGCAGTTCTACAGCAGTTACACTTAAAACAAGAGTTTTTATAAAATAGGTGCAATGAATTGTTACCTGTGTTCCGCTATTCATTTTTACCTACTAAAATAAGCTTTTTATAATATTTCACTCACAGATGACCAACAAATACTACCCATCTATCACACATCATTTCTTAATGTTGGTCAAAGTACCGTTAAGAGCTCGTAGACTAACACAGAACGTTAAACGCTCGTAGACTAACACAGAACAATACATAGGGGGAAAAAGTCGATAAATCAAGTATTCCTCTGGTACCGCCACACAG
>JAVKLA010000084.1:2980379-3005995 GCA_034782735.1 Sagittarius serpentarius
GCTCGTAGACTAACACAGAACAATACATAGGGGGAAAAAGTCGATAAATCAAGTATTCCTCTGGTACCGCCACACAGGTACCAAATAGATCAGGAACTCCAACTACAAAGATAATGTGAATAATGAGCCAGTCACGGAACATCCCAGCAGATTTCACAACCAGTTTTCTGAAGAAAACCAAAACCAAAATCCCACTCACCTCATCATAGTGGCTCTTGGCAAAGAGCAGTGCACACAGCTCCCCATAAAGCGCTGCTTTGTTTGCTTGCTGACCATGTTTTGCAAGTTTGTCCATGTAAGACTGAGCGAGTTTGAATGTTTCTTCTCCCAAGTGATATTTACAGTTACCGTTTCGAACATGCAGCAACCTTAGGAAGATGTAAAGGGATCTTCTAAAGGGTGTCTGAATAAACCATTTCAACATACAGCAGTAGCACAGATCTACAATTTGGTATTATACTTACAATAGAACTGGGCTGTCGTCCCAACAAAATTTCACTGTCTGAATGCAGTAATACAGAAGAACTATTTACAGAGCATTGTTTCAGTACACCACGCTTTGTCTCTTGCATGGCAAGAATTTTTACTGTTGGAGAGGTCAAATGATTTTACACATTGATGCAGTTTTACATATCCAGTGCCTGAACCACTTTGGTGTGATGGCTTGGTGGTTTATTTTTCATAAAATCCATTCTTCTCAACACTGATAAAATTCCACTTCCAAAACCCTGTAATGAACAGTATTATATCCCTTCTACCTCTGTTCCAAAGTATGGTCAGCTGAAACAGACACTGAGTAAGTACGAGCACAGCTAGTTTTCATGCATCTCTCCACTTTTTCCTCAAACCTTAAGTAGCACAGTGCTTCACAAGTGGGCATTTTTGGTTTTGGGAGTTTAGGGGGGTGGAGAAGGGGGGTGGCTTCACCAGAGATTCAATCACGTCCATTCGACACGATCCCCAGCACTGACTTGCACCACCAGAAAATACTACTTTGATGACCCAGTTCACAACAACTCTAAAAAACTTCTCCCCATCTCCTAATCCGCTGCCTTTCCACCTGAAGGACTAACAGAAGCTTCATGAAACAACAGCCAAATGCAGACACTAAAACACAGCACTACTGAAAAATACTCTTCGTTTCTCTAGAGAAGTAACAAATTCAGCTTCTGGCATCTATTTAAAACAAAAGTAAAGAATTTTTTTCATTAGTGTAGGCTGATGCTTATTTACTTTAAAGAGACGCATTAGAAATGTGTGTTATCATATTCCAAGCCTAAAGGGCAGAATTGTATTCCCACCCGTTGCAGGCTAAGAACAGACAGCTGTTCCTTCTCTATGGCAAATGCCTGCCATTTAACACAAGTGAAATTTTGCTAAACTAACCTCCGTTGTCCCTCCTGGAAATCTGTTACCAGACAATGAGTAGTAGAGATGGAAAAACAGAAGGCCAGCCTTTGCAAATCAGGAGGACAACATAACACAGGAAGAGAAATATACAAAGTGAAGTGAAGCAGGACGTAATGCTGTATTGCAAAGAGGCTAAAACTCTGAAAACGTGAGCTAACATCCAGGTACAGCATTTGATACCTTTTATGATACATTACGATAGATATTCCAATAAACTGCTGGAGGGGGAGGAAGGAACAGTGAGGTTTTGGATCAAATGTTTCTCTTCTCTAAACCTGCTTCCTGTTACCATTTAATCTGGAGATTTAAGTTACTACAGCCATGCAATCACAAAGTACTACATCTAAGTTTGCCCTATAAATTCAGCCTGCCTCTAACATGGCCTCTTCCTATAGTCTCCTATTGAAATGTATCATGAAACTCAAATGCTAGCAAGAACAGAAATAAAGTTCCCATTTTCAAAAGAAGGGAGTGGCAGCCAAGCACCCAGCAGATGTGTATTAGCCACGCAAAGAGAAGATCAAAAGAAAAGACCTTCAAAACTCCCCCGAAACAACGTACATAAACAAACACGAGCTTTCCAACATGTCTCAAGAACAGAAAGAAAAAAGCAACAGCCACATTCTTCCTTAACTAAACATGAGGTAGAAGTGGATTGTGTTCTTGGTCACAGGCAGCAGAAAACTATCTAACATTCAAGCAACAAGAGAGAGGAATTTTAAAGAAACTAGAGAGAAAAAACTAAGCAATTACCGTTTCCCTAAAGAAGGAAACTATACACCACTCAGTTGGGAGCTGCTATGCAACATCAAAAATACGAAGCCCAAATCCCATGTAATGGTATAAGCCAGTAGGGATAGTACTGCAATTTAGATAAGCGCCTGGGAAAGATAATATCCAGTATCTGGATGCTTCAGTGGTAGTATCTAAAAACAAAGAACTCGATTAAAAAAAAAAAAAAAAGCTAAATCTAACCCAATCCTCTAGGACAAGCAGAGTTGATGTGATCCAGTTTTGAGTAACAAAAAATCCCTTTATTAATCCAAAGGAATTTTAGAAGATAAAGCCAAGAGGAAGAAAAAATGCCTTAGGACATTTATGCTAATAGCTATGAATCTTCTTTGATGTCTGCACTAATAGCTTTTGGGGAATAGTTTGCCCCCCCCTCCCCCCAAATCATTCTCTAAGCGCATACAAACATAGCAAACAATGTTACACAGCAGCTCAGGAAGTTTAAAAACAGAGAAAACACCAAGAATCAGCAAAATGTGAAACAATGAAGTGGGAGAACCACGTATTTGTATTATGTATTTGTGCCTTATTGTTTAACATATAATAATGAGAGAAAGCAAACCAAAAGGAGCACAATACACGCAGGAAAGTGGTATACAAGTGTGTAGAAATCTCAAGTCTTCACATTTTCTCAAGTTTCTCCATATAATTTACTATTGTTAGTACAGAGAAACACCAAATTGTGTCTAAATAGCACAAAACTTAATGTTTTTAAACTGCATTCTATTAATAATGCAATGCATTAAGTGCAGAAATTAATTACAGAGTAACTCCCAGAGATCAGACTTTCTAGTTTTTAGAGTAAGGGCAGCCACTTTTTTTAAAGAGTGCCGTAATTTTCAAAAGCTGGACTTAAATTTCCTTCTCTTAGAACTCCACCTAACCCCGGTGCAAGCACAGTGATAAGAACAAGATATTCTACAGTAGAGATTAGATGGTAACAACGAAGAGTTTGTATCTTACTGCCTCACGACTTGGAAGCCGAGTATAATTACTGCTCTCTCCCACAAAAAGGTGTTTAGATTTTACATACTTAGCACTTCTGAAAGTGTTTCAAATTCGTTCTGTTTGAAACATTTCCAAATAAACAATGCTGCTGTTTGATTGTTTGGGAGCTGTCTGAACATAAAGCAGTGTCTCCTCATTCACACTGTTGCCCAGAGGGACTTAAATGTTACATGCAGGCCATCAGCTTTCATTACAAGAACAATGGCTGTCTCTACCCAAACAGAATTAACATCTCCAGTTTAGAAAAGTTCATTCTAACATCGGATGTTTTTTTCTAGCACAAAATGAAAGTCGCCTTTCCACAACTGAGTGGGCTGTACACTGTTGTCCAACAGAGAGAGGTACCCATTTTCCCTTTCTTTACCTTCTTTTCTTTTTTTCGATTTGGAGAAGGGGAGTGAGTTTATTTTTAAGGCAACTTCTCCAGCTTGCCCAACAGCCCAGGACAACTAGGAAACTTTTTTTAGATTAACTAGAAGACAAAGGACCAAGTACTAACCGTGGTACAATATCCATCATTCCCCAGTTCTAGGAAGGTGTGTATGTGTGCCCAGTCTCCTCCTGGCATCATCTTATTTCTGGAACGAAAGCCAGTGGTAGCTGGCAGGGCAGAACAAGGCAGAGCAGCAGCCGTTGCCATGGCCCTCTGGCTGGCACATAAAATAAGCAGCTACTGGCAAAGCCTATTCACTCTTCATATTTGTCCAAGCATAAACAAGATGCAGGGGTTTTTTTTGAGCAGTTTTCCCAAACAAGTTTTGCCCTATATTCAGATAAATACAGTACATACTTTGTTGTTCATTACAGCAGCTAAAAAAAAAGTAATCCTATTTTAACCATGCTCACTAGCACAGAGGTATTCAAGCGCATACCTGTAGCACGCAAAAGAGGTCAGTCACGGTGTTACCAATGAAAACAACCTGGCTACTTGCTGCAGACTGCATCAGTACAGCACACATCTAGATACACAGATGTAAGAGCAGAGCAACTAAAAGTGATAATCTTTTGAGGCCTCTGTGAATGGACCTGGAAACTCAACAGAGCCCACTACAGGCCTTGAGAAACAAGGAAGGTACAAAACCCCAATGCCTCCTGAAAGCAAAAATTCTTTTCCAAATGTTTAAGCTGTGACTGAAGGTGTCCACAAGAATTGCTCATCTAGATATTTACCTAATCACATAGTTAAGCAGCTCAGCATGGAGCAAGAGAACTCAGCGGATCTGGAATCAGGGAAGGTACGTTTTCCTTTTATTTCTGCTCAACTGTGTTGATATGATTTGCATCTGGATTTGGCAAATTCTTCTTGTAGTAAATATAAGTTCAGCAAGCACATAGCATTCCTTCACATTCAAAAAGCTCTGGAAAAAAAACCGAGGTGCTGGACCACTCTTACTGTCCAGCACCTGTGATATATTACGCAGAAAGGCAAGATAGTGGTTTTTTCCCATTGAAATGTGCTGCCAGCTTACAAATTGAAACCCCAGGGATTAGTGTAAAACAAACACCTTCTCATCTTCAGCTCTAGCCAAGAAACAATTCTGGTGCAGCAGAACACTGAAGGGAGGATCTGAAGCTTGATGGCTCCAAGGCAGTTGGTAACATATTCATGTGTATTTCACAGTAAGACATGCAGGAATTAAAGGTGAGCTCACCTTACACAACATTCTACAGCACGAAACCAGTGAAGGATTTCATCATGAAGGGTGCATAACTGAAGGCAGGAAAGAAATACCTTCTCAGCATCACTGTACCAGCCTGCATCTGATAGGAACCCCCCTGGAAAATAAAAAATATTAAAAAAAAAAAAAATCAAGAATAAACAGAAATTTGAATAGTAAACCACCTTTTTAAGAGAAAAAGGGTTTGCTCAAGTCTTGTAAGAAGACTACTTATTTCATAGAACTGCATACTACATATGGGAATCCTGTCAAGGTTAAACCCTCCAGTCCTGAATTGAAAAGGGTGAAATACAAGAGTAGAAGAATTCTCCTTCAGCTGAGGATGACTTTTTGGTATTACACAGTTTTCTACAGTTTTCTGTCAATAAATACTTACCAATACTAAAATTATGCTAAGTCTTAACATCAAGCATCACATCTGCAAACAACTTTTAAATCTAAAACATTTGAAATAGCAAAGATAAGCCTATATATTCTTAGATATTAAAATGCAGTATCTTTTTCTTAAGACATAAAGTAGTTTTCTAAAAATTACACTCCAAAACCACACATGCTCTTTAATAAGAAATCACAGACATTAACATGAAAAAAAAAAATTAGCATTAGCTTAACTGAAGCTTGCATGAAAGAAAGCATCATACTTTAAACAGCCTATCATCACCAGTTACCTAAAACAAAACCAATCTGGATTGCTTTTTCTTTTACAGCAGAATCCGACTCTGCTATGTAGGAGCACCGTCTACTGAAAGAATAGGCCAGTACAGAAGCAACTTTTACTCCATGGTCCATCAAAGCCTGAAAACAGTGATGAAGCAGATGTCTGAAACAAAAGAAAACAGAATTTGATTACACATGAAGTTTTTAAAACACTGCAGTCAGTTGGCTCTTGAGTGCCATGAATTCAAATGAGTAGTGATTCAGAGAAATAACTTCAACCCTCTCAAACCAAAACCAGATGAATACAAGCATAATTGTCAGTCTCAAAGCTAATGGATTACAGTTGTTGGATTATCCAACAAATAAAGTGAGCGTACACCAAATTCTTTACAAGGACACCCTCCAGTGTAAGCTGGAGTACAAGCTACCCACACAGTATTAAAACTGGAAAAGAACATTTTCAGCTAAGACTTAGAGGGGAGGAAGCCTCAAATCCACCCTCACCCCACAACTTCCACAGAAATTGTGGATAAACGAGCAGTGACGAACCCATTAACAACACATACACGCAAACAATGGGAGGGAGGTATGTCTAAAGACTCAAAGCTTATTCTGGTTACAAAGAATCTGATCTAAAAAAGTCAAGTTCTGAGTGTAACACCACGAATTGGAGTTTTTAATGACGGGAACACTCTTTAAACTGGGGCAATCCTATCAACTTGATAATCCTCCACTTAGGATTTGCTACAACAGCAAGAAACAGGTACTTTGACTGCCATTGCTCAGGGACCGGCTGGTCATTGATCAGTTGGTGGTGAGTAACTGGCATGTTTTGCATCACTTGTTTTTCTTGTTTGTGCTTTCCCCCTGCCCCCCCGTTGTTTTCTTTTTCCTACTTTTTTTTAATGATTATTAAAATTCACTTTATCTCAACCCACGAGCTTTCACACTTTTACCCTTCCAATTCTCTCCCCCATCCCACCGGCAGGGACCTGTGTGGTGCTGAGCTGCCTACCAGGGTTAAACCATGACACCTGACTGCATAGCAATAACAAAGAAAGCATTTTGGGGACAAAGTACCGCAGATGACTTGGTACATTTGCACAGAAGTTCTGATTGGGTTTTTTGTGGGGGTTTTTTTGTTTGTTTGTTTTGGGGTTTTTTTGAGACAAAGAGAGACTTTGTAACTTAAAAGTTCATCTGTAAACCTAAAGAAATATTCTTACGGTTAATAGATAGGCTAGTCAGACCAGGAAAATTAGAGACAGCTTCCAAATTTAAAACCTAGATCAAGACTGAAGAGCTGAAATGAGAATTATTGATATATTAAGATACTTACCTTTTATCTAAAGCTCGTAGCACCTTTGCAAAAACTTCTAGTTCACAAAATTCACTACCCAGCTGGCATAAGCGGCCCTGTTGGTAAAGCTGAAAGAAAATTTAAGACTGAGTTCTTCTGGGAAGTTTAGCTTAATAGTAAAGATGACATTATGAAATCTAGACTTCAAAGTGTTGAAATACAGCAGACTAAGAAGTAATAGTTCCACTGTCTCCACACAAGAGCACAACTTTAGTGTTTAAAAACTGAGCACACAAGCTAGGAGAGTTCCACAGGTGGTTTCAAGCTGTTTTTATCTATGAATGTATTTTCAAGTATCTACTACATTCACCTGCATCATAAAACACCACAATGTCTAAGCTAAAAAGCCAAGACAAAACCAAAAAACTCCTGAAGTTAGCAAAAAAACCCCAATTAATAGCTTCTTTGATACCAAATGCTTTGAAAACATTTAAATGACACAGAATCTAGCATACAGCAGCGCAAATACATTTTATATTATATACAAATATACATAAATAACCACCAAACCCACAAGCTCTGCAAGGGGTGACTCGCCAATACCCAGACCTAAAGACAGGCACGAGCCCTGACGCCATTAATACCTGAGCTTACACAAGTAATTCCTGCATGAGTAAATGGGAAAACTCAAGCAAATCTGTTCATGCATATATTGAAAGCAATGGCTAGTTTTATGCCCAAACTGATTTGGGTCTGCAGATAAGCAAATACATCAGTCGCCTTGATCATAAAAAACAAACCATGGAGACAATTCTTTATGCAGTGCATAGTTAGGTTACAGAACTGTCTGCCACATTATACTATAAATATTAAGAATTTACATGGGTACAAAAGTGACTGTACAAATATATGTCGGAAAAATCCATTGCAGGCTATTAATTCCTGGTGTCTTGAAGGCCCTGATCCACAAATGACTGAAAGCAGGATACGTAACCTAAGGAAGCACCACTATACGTTTGCCATAGTTGCTATGTACCATCACCAGCCTCTGCTAGAGGCAGAGTACTGGATCACACAGGACTGTTGCAGCACAACTGTTTGTTATTTTAGGTGTTCTAGAAAAAAAAAAAACCACACACACACCCCCTTTTTTTATTTAAAAAAAACAAAACCAAAACAAAATCTTTCTGTGAGGCAGTAACTCCATGAGGAAAAAGGGAGAAGCCGGTAGCTCATGTCTCACAGGCACTTCTCTCTAGAAGCTCCATCTTTCAACACAGGCCGTTCAGGATCCATCTCTGTTCTTTTGCGGTATCTGTGCTATGCGACGCAGGGATTGGAAAACTACGGTTTACCAGTAGACATGACCCAGATTAGACACTCGAGTTTCACGCCATCATGAGCACACAGGTAAAGCACTAGTACGTTGCACTCTTAACAGTTATTCAGAAACCCCTAATTTCTAGTCCATACCTTAAGATATTCAAACGTACACTGTTCAAGATGGGCATATTCATACCTACAGCAAGGCCCTCCGTGCTATCTAAGCAGGTTTTACAGCTATGAGGAACTTTGACATGAGGACTGCAGCTACCCTTATTGTGTAAGCAAAAGTAAGGCCAAGAGAACACATTATTTAGAAATGCTCAATTACAAACACAGATTTAATGAAAATGTTAATATTCCTCTCAGTTTTAACAATTTCTTAAAAAAACTTTTACCTATAAGCATCTTGTGTCTGGTTCGCCTTTTTCTCCACAAACACTGGAAGCAGATTAACTAGTATTCAAAACAAAGCACGTGAGAACATCTCCTCCAGCCAGGAATTTAGTTTTAGTCAACTCTTCTTATACAAGCACAACACCGATTCTACAGCACAGCAAGTTTGTTATTTTAACAACAGAAGCTACAGGAAAAAAACTTCAAAAATACTTTGACCTAATAATGTCAATTGCCAGAAATGAATGTTTTCCTTTTAGTCATCTATTTCACCGGGGCGGGAAAAAAAAAAAAAAAAAGAAAGGAACACTAAAAAAAAAAAAACACACCAAAAAACCACAACAGTGCAAGTTTGCATGCAAAGTTACTCCTCAGATAAAACAGTGCTGTGTCCCAGTACTTCAAAGGGATCAGAGTTTCTTCTGAAGCTATATTCTCCCTGGCAGTGAAAGAACATTCAGTCTGGTGTATTTAAAAACTACAGTCATGGTTAAGTGTACTCATTTTCTTCAACACAGCTGTCTAATGGTAACTGTTCTATAAAACCTAGAACATATTTTCCGCGGGAAAAAAAAAAAAAAAAAAAAGATTAAATCTTGCCTAGTATTCCATGCCTAAAACTGAAGGTGGACATCTTATCAATAACTGATGAGATCATTTCTGGAAGAAACTAAGACACATACCCAAGCTATTTTACCAGGACTTAAGACAACCAAAAGTAGTATCACATGTTCAACAATTAGGCTTTCAATCAAGTACATTATCATTTCCTCTTATCACCTTGCAGTGCTAACTAAAAATCTCAGAGATTACTCTGGTACTAGTTTACCAAATACTAACCACAGTATGACTTTTTAAAATTAATATGTTTGGGAGGTTACATGAACACATCTTGTAACACGCCCACTGTTACATACAATTAAAGAATTGCTAACAAATAAATGCCCTGGTTGGGTGGGAGGGAGTGGGGGAGGTCCCCAACTACACCCTCAATTTAATATATCAGTTATTTCAGGCACATGTAAAATTTGGCTTACGGCCCAAAGGTCCAAGCCTGCTATCTGCACATCTCTTATCCCAATCCAAAGGTTATCACTTGCACCATTCTGGCATGCAAGAAAACCCAACCTATTTTTTTACCAGTATAACCAGAAATATAGTATCCTTGGGACATTCACCACATTATTCGCCTCTTCCCTCAACATACTGGCAAACATTTTTAAGGACCTAACTCAGCTTGAAGTCTCTTGAAACTGTTGTAGCTGTTACAGCAATATTTTCAAATGAAATTTGACATGGAAATAGTGAGCATACGTCAAACTGTGAAGCAATTCCAGAAGATTCAGTAATGCTCGTTTGTCCATTGAGAAGCAGTTGCAAGCACTGAAGAAATGGTTCTCTTGTTAAAAGCTCCAGAGAGACAAAATTCCTGACCACAAGCCTTGCTACATAACACAAAAAACAAAACAGAATAGTGATTCAAGAAAAACACGCCCTGACAAGAATGGCAGAGGTTTGGACTTCTGAAGAACTATTCTTTTCTTAAGACAGACATGTCTTTTAGACACAAACTTAACCTATATGGAGCTTAACAGAGATTTATTTTTCTTTAACTATGGGAAAATGAATAAAAGCCTACAATATGACTTCCAACTTCATCAGCTCACACTGACACACTAATTCTGGCACTGAAGACAGGGACCAAGGTGTAAGTTTAATGTATAGGCATATTATTACACACATGCACAATCAAACTGTTTTGCATAGCTGTGAGAAAACCGCCACGGTCCTCCTTCAGGATCTAAGGCTTAATATTTAACTCATAATACATCCACCTAAACATTCAAAAGCTGCATATAGTGGTGTCACCAATTAAACATATTAATAACATTAACTTGTAACTTATCTATTTTTATACCATCATGCACATGTAATTTTATTAAGGTTCTTGTCAGATTTCTCTCTCTGGATAGATTAAGCCGAGCTCTAACTGCTTCGTAGCAAACCCCTGAAAATAAAGACAAAGATATGTTAAGCTGCTAGCAAAAGGAAAGCCGTAACACAAGAGAAAAAGCTATCCAATATTTGTATCACCAACATTCTGGGCTGTTTCACTGTGTACAAGCACAAGAAAAAAGACTTTTTCTAAACCTAATGAAGAAATAATAAAAATAAAAAATATATATTTTTTAAGTGACTGGAGATTAATTCTAACCAGTTATAAAAGGACCCTGCAGAAGAGAAACTGTAGCATAAGCCATTTGAAAAATACGCTCCTACTGCTCCAGTTTGGGAAAGGACTGAAGAATTAATAAGGACATTTCAGTAAGAATTAAAGAGACAAGGTTTCCAAGGAGCTCCCCAGCATCTTTAGTAATGTCTAATAGTGTAACGTGGAATATCATGCCAAATTTGGGAAGGACCATATGCTTGACGAACAAACATCAGTATTTGGGAAGAAAGTTTGGCTGTAACCACAATCCTCCTTCCCCACTTAACAAGGAAGGAAAAAGTTTCTTGAAAGTTAACTCTGCACCGAATCAATCTGTTGAGAAATGACTCATTATAGATGGGGCAGGGGGAACAGCCTTAGAAAATAATCAGTTAGAAATTTAGGTCATTCAATTCTTTTAAATCAATTTCAAAACCATCTACAAAGCCTCTGGACAGTGCTAGTTCTATTGGATATTGTTTCAGGCATAAAAAAAGAAAACTGTACAGCTCTTCTTTGAAAACATACTGCTAATTACTAGGCTGATCTTCGTGAACCTCAATCAAGAAAAAAAAAAAAACAACCAACCTTACTGAATAAGCCTAACTTCAGAGACAGCTTTTGGAGCCTACTGCTTTCACACATAGCACACTTCTTCACATCTTCCCACTCACTCTGCTTTCTGCACCATATCCGCAAAGTTTTTTGTTTCACATCTACACAGAGTCCAGCACAAGGGATCGGAAGTCTGAGCCTTACAGTCACACACACGTATGATTCTCCACAGCAGTAAGTGGGGAAACCCAGTTTGCTTTGAAGTTAAATCAGTACAAAGGAAATGAAGTGGAAATGGGAATTATGGTTTCAGCAGGAGCTGAACACCTCTCTTCATGAGGTGACCCTCACTATCTGAATTATGATCAGTTCTAGTGTCTAAGACTCAACAAGGACACTGGGAAAAAAACCAAACAAACAGGGAAACTAGAGCCTATCAGGATTAGATAACTTGCCCCATAGTCAGAAGTTAAAAAACAAAACAACTGAGTAATACGAGTTAGAAGAACGGTAAGCAAAGGCAAGAAGTTTCAAACCAGTAAAGACATAACAAGGAAAGATGGTTCAGTTCAAATCTAAATTTAGACTACAGAAATAAGGCATGTGTTAAAATAAAGACTAATAACAACTGGAAAAACACTCATGAAGTGATCTTTCTCCTTCACTGTGAGGCTTTAATTTAAAGAGGTGATACAAGGATACGATTTATTTCAAGCAGTATTCAGTGAAGTCCTACTGCACATGCTACTCTGAAGTCTAACCAGATGATCAGAATGGTTGTACGTGTGTGCACACATGCGGAAATCATGATCGTTTCCCACACACACACATTTAATTTCTGACCCCCAAAAATACATCAGCATGAATGTAATTAAGTCTTTGTGAAGTCACACTGATCTGTTACAGCAGAAGCCCTACAAAATATGACCCATTCACTCTGGGATTTTTTGCCCCCCTCATACATTGCTTGCTTATGATCTTGTACTCCTCTGGTCAGAAAACCTCAAAACTAAAGCAGCACAGCTACACTTCATTTCTTGGGTAGTTTATCCTCTTCGCTCTTGTCAAATACCCAGGAGACTGAAGCCTTGGGACAGGCTAGTTTTATCCTAATCTTATAGAAATTATGCTTATAATCATTCTTCATCAGTAAAAACAATCTCTACTGCAATGCAGACAATGGATGTTCTATCGCTTGTTGTGAACAGTCAGCAAATTCCTGTTTATTCATTTTGTTTAGTTCAAAGGATACCTAGATGCGATAGAAGAGCTTTTATTAGCCATGCTTTTTCTTTTTTGGATTAGCAGAATACAGTGAGGAGACACGATACTGCAGCTGCACTCATTACTATAGAAATTGGAGCTACTGGGGTCTAAACTCAAAATCTGGTATTTTGATTCACATCAAGGTAGAAGCACTTCAGAAGTTTTATCTGCCTCTTCAAAGAGTTTGATTATAACCTTTTGGATTATAACCATGATTATAACCTTTTGGATTTTGCCTAAAAAACATAATGCAAAACAAGTTAGCATAGTGCAATTACTAAAGGTTACAGGTCTGCACTAACTAAAACAAATTAATGTAGTCTTCAATTGTTCTTGTGGTTAATGATCTCACCAGAAATTGTTCAAAGAACACTGGACCCAAATGATTTTCAAGAAAAATCAGTGTAAAAAAAGAAAAACAGACAATATAGAAAAGACATTCCAAAAGGAAAATAAACATTGGATGAAACTCCTTGTTAGCCAATGCAAGCCCAAGATCAGCCTGCTGGTGCCTAACTGCAACAAGTACCTATGACAGAGAACACCAAAACTAGTGAAGCAGTATCTCTTCAAATGCACCATGAGAACCAAAGAAATGAGATAATTACACAGAATATAAAGCTGAGGCACGGGGGAAAGAACTGAATTTTATGTAAGACCCTAACTGAACAGTCATCGGACTAGATAGACATAAGATATTCAACTGTCAACAGAAACGAGAGTCTTTACATGAACTCCCTCCCTCAAAACACTATCCTCTCCTCAAAAAACCACAAAATAGAATAACCTAATTTTCCTTCCTTTGTTTTTTTGAGGACTTGAAGTTTATTTCAGTTGTCACCTACTTTTTAATACAGAATTTTGCCATTTGCAAGTGCTGCCTACCTGTCAGGCGTGTCCTACTTTAACTGAGATCCACTGTATTTCTTTCTTTGGATTCTAGAAGCTAGTCACCCTCTCCCTCTTCCCCACCAAAAAAAAAAAAAAAACCAAGAAAGAGAACCTAACTAGTTTTACCAGGAGACAACACAATCAGGATATACATAAACCCAGCCAAGACACAAAGCAAACAAAATATGGTAAGTTTACACAAATTTTTTTTTCCCCAGATGAAGGTGTTACTTGTAACAATACTAGTTATTAAGCTCTTCACAATACAGCTGTGATTAGTAAGATATCTAAGTATTTTTTAAACACAAATGTAGACTTGAAAATTTCCAGGATATCCTTACAAGCATTCTGCTCTGCCTCTATTATTTTTCAAATGGTTGCAAGGAAAAATCAAGTGCTGCTTGAAAAACCCCAGTAACACCCTGCTGGACCAGTACAGGTTTGTTTTACTACAATCATGATTATTTGATATTGCCTTTTTTAAGTTTCAGTCACTGTTTAAGAATGCTACAGAAGGATAAATATGCTTAGTATTAGGAACCTGCCTGCTTCTGTCATCTTGCAGCAGAACCTATTTCTTATTGAGTCCACGACAAAGAACATTCTGCCACCATCCCAGGTTTGATTCCTCATTGTTAACTGCAAATGCACAGGTTTATAAGGCATGTCCTAGAAGTTAACAGTTCTGGAATACGTAGAATTAAAAGTAATTGCATTTGTTAAGGAACGGGAAATAAAGGCAATATATTACAACAACAGAGCCAAACACTGGATTAGAGGGTACCCTGGGGAAAAAAAACAAAGACCAAGACACTCTGCTAGCATTTTCCTCCCTTTTAAGTAATAGCACACTGACTATCTCCGCTGTTGTAATAGCACCATATCCCACCTATGTCATCTTAATCAACGTGAACAGGTTGGCAAACTGTGCAAGACTGGCAGATGTTAAGTTCAAGTGTTCATACCAATGAATGTGATAAAAAAAGTCTTGTACGGCCACAGCCAATTAACACCTGTGTATCAAAATAAAATCAGACTGATACTACCCTTTCTTTTTTTGCAAAATCAGTGGCACTTTCTCCACTATCAAAAACCCCGATTAACACCTGGATAACAAACCATTGCCTACAAGTGATTCTCTATCTTTTTCAAGGTCTAAATGCAAGTATATTCATGCAAATCCTCAATTACACACTTTTCCTCAGCTGTCTTTAAAGAATATGTACTATTCCATATACCAACAACTAACTGACACCCCCTCAACACAGCAGCAACAACAACCACCATGTAGTCAGAACAAATCTTTAAAAGTCTTCTAGTTTTTCTTACTTTAAAGACTGTTAGTGACTTTGGAAATTCTCCTTTAAGGAACTCGATCATCAGGATGTATTGAACATAGATCACCAACCCAAAATGGTATTTAATATCCACATGACTTTGAAAATAACCGTATCCAGAACCGAAACAGTACAACAAGCACCACACACAACACGAGAGGACTGTCCAAAGTTGTGATGCTGTCCTCATTCTAACCTAATTCAGCTATGTCATTTGTATTGCTGTAGCCATCCAAATACAGAAATCAAGAACTAGTTACTAGGTGTTGTATAGGTGCACAGAAAAACACAAACACTGTTCCAAAAAGTCTGTAATCTGGGCTAGGCTTCAAGGCACTCACTGCAGGCAGACATCTCTGCATATGGAACACCATTCAGTAAGGGCTGAGGACTTCTTCTCAGCATCCCATCCAAGGTTTAGTTACATTTATGTATAAGCTATTTTGAATGTGACTAAAGAGGATAGGTTCTCCTACACAGGAAAGATATAACAAAAACCCCAACTACTGAAGACATGGAAGGCTAGCCTACCATTGGCAGCAATGGCAAAACACTCACTGCACTGTGTAGCCTACTTTTATTCATTCTGTACGTGGACCTCACAAATATGTATTCCTAAGAGGAATATAGGTGCACCTTACACATTTCAGATTATCAAAGACTGCCCTGTTGTAAAATACAGAAATAATATGAAAAGCAATGCAAATTACTGTAATTAACAAAAGTTATACTGGCTAGCGATTAGTACAACAGAAACATCGAGAACAGGTACATAGCATGTTTATTATCATCTGCTCAACAAGACAACGTACCAGTGTACACAAGCAGAACAGACAGATTAGAAAGTCTCTTTAGAAGTCAGATATACTGCTGGTTCTTTTTTCATTATGGAACAACTCCATATGAATCTGATTCAATGCAACCACTGAAGAATGTTAATATGAATGCAAGAAGCCAATGATCTATTAAGCTCACCTACAGATGAGTTTTTAAACAATCTGGGAATAATATACACTTGGCTATTTTCATCGTTAGAAGGAGTTTTTGTTTTTATGCTTTTAAAAGCCACAGAGTACCATCCTTTCATCTGAATGAACATCAAGACAGGCAATGCCAAGGAAGTTTAGTTGTCAGTGGTCATACCTACTAACAGTTAAAAATAAGCCCCAAAATACTCTTCCACATTGTTAGTTCCATATCTTTAGCCTTTATCTGATGATTGCCATATGTCAACTACATCATTATCTGTGAGCATGCTCATATGTAGTAGAAAGGGGTTTCCATATTTCCCAACACATAAGGCAGACAAGTAGTAGCTGGTGCAGAGAAAATGTACGTGCCTGTTTCAACGCTGTAGGAACAGTTTCCCTGTCTCTAGTGAAGATTAGCCTTCCTTATAAATACTGTTACTCTTTTCTATATGTGATGGGCCACTACCTCCGGTTCATAAAGATTTGTCTAAAGAATTACTTCATTTAGCACATCCTAGATTTTTAGAAATTTACTGCCAGAGGAAAGAAGTGTTATCCCCCATCTTAGTTGTTGGTTTTTTTTAACACGTTGTTTCTCTCCTGATGAATGCTCACTTCCAGGCGTCCTGTACATGGATGAAATGCCTATTTAGTGGACAATAGAAACTAATGGACCATCTCAGTGTACCTTTTACTTTAGCTCTGGTTATTTTAGAGGCAGCTGAATGATAAACGGCCCTTTCCTGAATGAATGATTTAAGGCTAATAAACTGTATCATTAAATGAGTCTCAGTTTCTTTCATCTGGTTCCTACCAAATCATTACAGAAGGTACAAAAGCATGGCAAACTGCTCCTTCTACCACTGACATCACCTTCTCGAATACATAAAAAAAAAAAAAACAAACCCCAAGGTAAAAGGAAAAAATATATTCCAATACAGACAGCTTGGTCTCATCCTGCCCCTACCCGTCCTCTGGCTCCAAAGGTGAGGGGGCATCTCCCGCCCGCCCTCGGGCCCTCACCCCCCGGCCCCCAAGGGCAGGCCCCTTCTCCCCGTCCTCCGCCACGGGGCTCCCCCAGCCTCCCTCCCCGCGGCCCCGGGCGTTTCAGGGAGGCCAGGCACCCACGGGTGGAGGGGAAGAAGCCGCAGGCGGCCGGCCCGGCCCGAGCCTTCCCCCCTGAGCCTCCCCTCCTTCAGCCGCAGCCCAGGCGGCCCCACACAGGCCCTCACTCCCCCAGCCCGTCCCTCGGGCCCTACTCCGCACCGACGGCCAAGCGGCGCCGGCGAGGAGGCGGGGAGCGAGGCCCTGCACCCCCTCACCTCCGAGCCCCCCGGGGAGAGGCCCGGGGCAGGCCGGGAGCGGACCTGCCCTCCCGCCTCCTTCCCCGGCCCGCTTCTCCTTCCATCTCCCCCAGGCCCGGCCGGGCCCGGCCTCGCTCGGCCCCCCCCCGCCGCCGCCTCCCCCGTACCTTGTAGTATACGTCGAACTGGATGTTCTCGGGCAGAGAGCGGATGTCCCGGCGCCGGGCCCGCCCGTAACTATCCACCACGGCCGAGATCGCCGTGTTATAGAGCGTCTCGGGCACCCACTCCAGCTCCACCGCCGCCATCTTGGGTGTGCGGAGCCGCCTTCCCCCCACCCACCTCCCCCCCCCGCCCGCCTGCTTGCCCGGCCCGCTCCACCTCCCCCGCCTCACGCCCCGGGGCTCCCGCCGCCCTGCCCGATGGAGGGAGAGGCGGCAGCGGCTGGAGCGGCGAGGGCGTGGGGATGGCAGGGGGGAAGATACGAGGGAAGGGGGAGGGAATCACCCGCCTGCACGGAGGCTCGGAAGAACCAACGTGGGGCCAAGGGGAGAGCCCAGGGCAGTGAAGAGCTGGGGGACTACGGAGTTATATCGAGGGGGGTGTGGGGGCGAGGGGAGTTCCTGCTGGCAGTGATAAGGAGTGAGAAGCGAGGTGTTAAGGTAGGGTAGTGACTTGTGCCGGGACCGCGGCCCAGCCTTCAGGTGACCACCATGGTCAGGCACGGTGCCTTCCTCACAGCCGATGTGGGCCTTGGGGCTGCATGGCCTTGGGGTTTGGTGGCCCCAGGGGCTTTATTTGTACAGGGAGGGCAGGCTGAGCACCCCCAGCAGCTGGCCTCAAGGAGGGCCTTGGGTGTCCACACCCCCCCCCCCCCCAAGCTCCAGGGCCTGTCCAGCCCCAGACCTCTCTCATGAGTGGAAATGTTGGTGTTTACAGCTTCACTTGTGGTAACATACTGCTAATATTGGGCCTTCTATGGCTTTCAGGTGTGTTGGCAGCTCAAGGTGAGCATGATGTGGGAGCCCGGCATTTTGAGGGGGTTTGCTAACGTATCTGAAGTGCACCTGCCTCGTCTGGTGTTCCTTGTTGGCTACCATGTGGTAAAAACACCCTTTTCCCTGTGTTAAATTAACCCTGTGACCCCTCGTGGAAGTGGCACTGTATTTTGTCAGTATCTCATTATCTTTATCAAGCTGTTTGAGGCGTATTTTTCTTCCTAATTTGCTTTCCATGTGGGGCTTGCACACACCACTAGGAACATATTGGATAGTTCTCGGACACAGATGGTAGAATTTTAGGCAGAGGCAATTAAGATCATTTGGTCTAAAACAGATTTGCACTGTGTGTAGCCAGTGATTTAGCCACCCCAGCGCAAGGACTCTTGAGATTACTACTTGGTGTAGATTTTGATATCACACTAGGTGAATATCGCTCCAGTTTGACTGCTCTAGCATGATCTTAAACAAAACTTTTATTCAGAGTTAAACGTTTTGCATTTTTCAAACTTTTTTCATACGCATGGATAGAAAAAACCCAAAGCCTAGCTGCACTAACTATACTAGGAAATATTTCTCCTTCTGTCAAGTCTTATTTTGGTTTTCTTAGCTAATGTAGGACTGCTACTGTGACTTACTGTTTGTTCTTTTTATTTTAAAATTTATAGAAGGCAGAGCTGCTGCCATTTCACTTTGGGGACTGTTTTTAATAATCCTAAGCTGTTGCTATTCCTCCCTCCTCCTGTTTTGTGAGAGGACATTATTCTTTGTCCTTTACTTGCAGAAAGAAATGTTATGGGGTGGGAAGAAAGGAATGTAACATAAACAGACCATGGAAGATTGTTTTGTCCTCTTTTTCCTTTTGCTTTTGCCTATTGATGGCTTCATTTTTTTCTTTCATTTTCTGAGATGGTGTGGATTTTTTTTCAGTTGAGGAAAGGCAGCTGGTTTCTATTGGCAATTAGCCCCCCAAGAGGCTGAGGCTATTTACCTCAGTTACTTTCTGGGGAGCTAGTTTGGAAAGGTTGGAGTTGGAGGCCTATTAGGAGGGGACAGATAAGGCAGCTTTCCAGGGTGTGAAGGAAAAAGTATTGATAATACACAGAAAATGGTAATTCTTGAACTTATAAATTTCTTTATTTTGCTTTAAAATAAAGTATAAGATTTCTGAAAATAATGGCTGTGGTAAATATACTTTTTGAGACAGTGCTGTGGCAATGAACTTTATCTTCTTGATAAGTTGTTATGTCTTGAAAAATTAGCTAGGCTACACCTTTTACTGTCTTGTAATTTTTTGTAGACAAAACTAGTGTGCATATTCAAGGAGAAGAAATAAACATATGTATGAAAGAAAGACATAGTATAAACCCTCTCTGGAGTGTATTATGTATTCAGTCTGTAATTCACTTTGGTAGAGCCTGAGGAATAATCTTTATGGCAAAAGTGATTTAATTTCTAGGTAGAAATAAAATCTAGATATAGTAACATTTGTTATTTATTAGTGCTGTATGGCTTGATATATTTATGTATTGAACAACTTGGTGATCTTCTATCATAGATACATGTTTTGTTCTCAAAGGCATTATTAGAGAGCTGGTGGAGTCCTCGATTCAGTGTATGTGTGTTTAATGTTGAGATAGTAGGTAACCATTCAAAGTAACATAGTTAGTAGCAAAACAGACTTACAGAAGTTTGTTTTATTAAATAATTGGCGAGTTCTCTGAATGCCTTTAAACTTAAGAGGTATCCTGTTTGTTGAATGGATTTTTTTTTTCCTTAAGCTGTGTTGGGAGCTTAATAGCAAAATGTGCTGTTCACATCCGTAAATTATTTTAATGCAATTACACATGAATAGTTGCAGATGTTAGAAAATCTTTCTGACTCCAGTACTTGTTGGCAGAGGTTCTGATGGATATTCTTGTCTTTGTTGGTATCTTTCGCTTTTCTTTTGTCTTTTTTATATAGGGAAACATTTAAAGGACATTTACAAATACTGCCTGTGTCTGAAAGCAAAATGGTAATGTATGTTGTTTAGGCAAAAGCATTCAGTCAGTCCATCTTCTGTAATCTTAGCTTTTGAAGATGCATCTGGGTATCTAAACCACTCACATGTAAAGCGTATGGAGTGCAATGGCTCTGTACATCTGCATATCATTGTAGTGGATGGGGATGCAGACAAGCCTAATAATGGGTAAATGTATAAAGAAAATCTAATCATAGTCTTCTGTTATAAAAACTACCCCTAGAGATCAAACAACCTCAAAATTCCCTCTGTTGAAGAAGTTAATGTAGAAGAGATTCTACATCTGCAGAGAAAGGTAATTCTGTAATTTCAGTAGAATGTGGTTGGAGCCTGATGTTGTTCTGCACCACAAAAAACCTCTTCAAAACCTTTAAAAAAAAAAAAATAACCCCAGCTAGATATCGGTACCAAGTTACTATTTCTGGACAACAGCAAGTTGTTGAAGTTCACCTCTGCTAGATGAAGTTATTCACGTGAGCTTTTCCAAACCTGTATGTGAAACCATGGTTTCATGACTAATAAGTTAATTTGGTCTGCAAATGACTGCAGAAAGTAGCCGTGTTGTCTTTGTCTCACAATTTTTGACTCTGTAGCTGAGCTGCAAACTGAAAGGGTTTGTTTTTTTTTGTTGTTTGTTTTTTTTTTTTTTTCCAATTATGCACGCAGATTTCTATTTCAGCCAAATTAGGAGCTGTACATGTGTTGGAGCTTATGCAAGAAGCAGCAGGATTGCCTCTTTTACTGCTGCCTTTTTTCCACTGGTGTGTTCTTAGGTCAGGTTAAGTCAACTGCAGTTTCACCTGACTCATTTTTAACTGAAATTAATTAGAAAGTGTTCACATAACAAGCATTTTTGATGGATAGGTATAGATGCTGATTTTTGTCAGGAAGGTGGTGAGTAGTATTTGTGAGTCCATTCATTGACCAGTGAGGAACTGAGATGGGATGCCTGCCAATGCTCTGCCTTTTATATGCCTATCTCAAATAATTTTGTAAAAGTGGTGTAAGAGTGTAACTACTGCAATTATTATATTGTTTTCTGAGTCAAAAGAATAAAGAGTGCTATATAGTTTGAGAAGTATATGTGAAAAATACTAAATAAATACTGTGTCTGTTTTGCAGGAATGTAGTTCTAGAAAGCCTGGATGAAAAAGATCAAATCTGTTTCATATGCTGCCAGTGCAAGACTATTGTTTGCATGTTTTCATTAAAGGTAAGGTACTTGTCAAAGAGCAAAAATGTGTTTGTGAAATCGATGTGTTAACATAGATGAAGTTCAGTATAATGTAGCTGAAGATTCAAGGTAACTCATTGATGGAAAATTTGGATTTGGATCATAGTCTAGCATAGTTTAGGCTTTTCAGATTAGACCAGTGGCTCTTGTTTTATTATGGTTTAAATATGAGCTTGTATATGTGAACAGTTTTATTTTTTTAATTACTATAGCTGGATGTAGTTAGTGGGGAAAAAGGGTTCTAAGAAAACAATAAAAAACCTGCTAAATTTTCCTGCAGCGTGCTTATTTTGAAGTGGGAAGGAAGTGAACTGACATGGATAACATATGAACCTACTATATCTCCTTGATGTGGATATTAAAGGAACCTTGAAAATGGTTTATGGGGAAGTTGTTGGAGGCTTCTAATTTTAAATTCCTAACAGGAAATCATTAAACTGTAGAGGAGCCAACATAACAGACTGTTGCTCTAAAACAAGAGCTAAATGCAGAGCATTCACATGAACTTGTCAGATCTTTTTTAATGCTGGTGGGTTTTTTTCTATCATGTTTACTGCAACCCAGATAAATACATTTTCATTTTTGTGTTCTTTGCATACATCAGTTCAGTAGTCACATTCTGGATGAAATGTTAAAGCAATGCCGTTATGGTTGTACCTCAGGGACTATGAAGAAACTGAGATTATACTCCATCAGACCAGAGGATGTTAACTCCTTGCATGGTCAGGTCCTGCACTCCTTCATTGGCTAGGGAAAAACCTTTGAAAATGTGGATACTGTTCAACTTTATTTTCTTCTTTACATGAGATTCTCATGCTTTATCTGAGACTGTTGCTGAGATGGCGGACACGTTTCACGTAGGCTACACAAGAGCCGTAAGAGGTGTATACTAACCTTTGGTCAGTATCAGCTTGGCTTGTTGAAGCTTACTTTAGGGGCTGGGGGAAGGAGAAGGATTATTATGTGGCTGTAAGCGCTAAGACATGAAGGTTAGTCGCCAAAGTCAGCTGAGATGCTTTACAAATGAAGAAGGCTTTAAGAACGTAGGTTTGCCAAAGCCAGCTGGGCAGTGCTGCTTTCTGCTGTTCTGTGATTAATAAGTTTGTGCCCAGGTTATGAGCTTTTTATGTACCCAAGCTATTGATAATTTTGTATTTTTCATCTATCGGACTAAATTAATCACAGCTTTTACAAAACACAACTTTGTGTAGCTTTAAATAAAGCATGCTACTAGAAAAGAGAGGGCAGGGTGCTGGCCACCCAGCACTGGCTTGCGATGTGGAGTTCAGATGAGCATGCCTGTCTCGGTTCTTTTTATTGTCTGAGGCAGCTGAGGGAAAGGAGTACTGCCGTGAAACACGTTAATGTCTGTGTAAGCCTCCTTCCCTGCCACTCTCGCTGAGCAGGTAGACTTGTTTATTTACTTGGTTGAGCGTAGACCTATAAAATGTTTAATTTCAGATTCACAGGAGGTGTCAGTGTAGTGCATTGGTGCACAAGGCTTTGTTCTGTCTCTGCTACAATGTACCTCTCCCTTCTGCAGTGTTTGAGCTCCAGGCACCTGACCTTGTGCATCTGGTTTCCCTTTGTATGTTTCTTTTTCTTCTTTTTGCTTTTCAGTCTTTGAGCCTGTGGACAGGTAATCCTCAAAGATACCCTAGCGAGGTCGCTGATGGTTATATCTCATAAACCGCATGATGCGTTAGCAAACGTTAGAAAGTAAAATAATTCATGGAAGTCGTGACACTCTTCTCCTGATGTCAGCTAACCTAACATTCATCTGGGTTTAAACTGCAGCTGTTTAATCTATTTTGGCTAAAGGTGGGGTAGTTCTTTTTTCAAAATGTAGCTAATTTAATTTGGCTTAAGCCCGTTTGAGAATTTTTTTTAAACTGCAGTTAAAAGAAAAACTATAAACTTTCAATCCACAAAAGAAATTGTGGCCTTTCATTTTGAGAAATGATTTGAATTAGTTGAACCAGACCAAGCAATAACAATGCCTGTACAGCTACTGTGAAATGGATTTATTTCAATAACTGTTAGCCAGAATGAGAATAAGCTGTCATCAAGGTCAAGTAAATATCTGATTGTATTTGCTTTAGAAACATTTTACATTAAATGATTGTAACTCTTCTTATAGAAAAAAAGCTTTTAATTTTGATGAGCCACTTAACCTAACTTCTCTCTCTGAAATAGCTGGGGGACCATGGGCAGTTTCTGCTTAGCATTTGGTTCTATTAAGTATAAAAAGAAGAAAAGCACTCCCCATATTTATGTACGAGAGAGAGGTGCATGAAACAATGTGAAATCGCCCTTCAATTATTGCCTGTTACTTGGGTCCTGGAGTGTGGAAACTGCCATGGTTCCGTCAAACTCCATCAAATTTTGTCTTTGTTAAAAGTTTTTCTCCCTGCATCTTCAACTTTTACATACATGTTCCTGTTTCTGCAAGCGTCTGGTTTAGTTGAATTGAAGTTTCTTGTGAGCTAAAGGACTTCAGGAGAAAATTAGGAAATACGGTTTCAGTTGCCGGAGGATTTGCTGGTTGTGTGCCCTGTCAATCTTGAAGCACTTTTGTTTTCCAACGGCGGTTTTGGGAAGGTAGTTGTTGCGTGCAAAAACATCTTTAATGTACTGTAATTTAATTAAATTTGTGAGTGTAGGTATGATTTTTCTATGGTGCTATTGTCTTGATTGTAAAAGTTCTGACAGAAACGAGGCACTTTATTCCACTTTTAAAGGCAAAAGCAATACTTGGACATAAAAAGAAGCGACAGAAATACCTTGGAGTTTGAAGAGGCGTTTCTTCCATTGTAACTAATTATTTTGTCCCCCCTTTGTTTCCTTAACTTCTTTACAAATACCAGACTGCCTAGAATATGTTTACGTAAAGCACAGGGGTATGAGTCCCTCTGTTTGGTTCTGTTCCCGGAGCAGCCTATGATTTTCTACTCTAAATTGTTTAGGAAAGCATTACCTGTATTGAATGGTACTGACCCTTACATAACAACATCTCTGGCTACATTTGTTCAGCTATGAAACAGAGTTATTGTACTTTTTGGAAGTAATAGACTTCAGTTGTCTCTATGAGGACGTGAGTCTGATGATACTATTTTGTCTTTTTTTTTTGTCAATGGTTTCAAGTCAGTTTCCTTGTTTTCTGGCTACTTTGTATTAAAAAGTAATTGAAAAGAACCTGTTCACCCCCTTTTATGTGGGCTGTGATGTGGATGGCGGTGGATCTGCTGCAGGCCTGGCAGTTGACATGTGGCACTTTGTGTGCTAATTAAAAGGGAAATAGGGATACGTTGTGGTGTTTTGGATTGTAGAAAGTTCAAATTAGTCTTTGTCTCCTTTACGCACCTTTAAAGTATACATTTCATCGTGTAGGTGGCAAATGCACTTGTATAAAATACTCTGTTATGAAACTTAATGGAGAGATTTTTAAAGCAGGATTTCTCAACTCTATATTTGGCTGATGATCTGGTGATTGATCTGATGGTATAAACACCTGTAAAATAGGAAGGGATAGCTATCTTACTGGATTAGTGTGGATTAATTCATTAATCTTTGTAACAGGTTTTCAAATCCCTAGGTGCTCCAGAAATTCAAAGCTTTGTTGATATATTTCTTATCTTTTAAGTACTGTTGACTTTAGTGCAGTCAATGGAAGGAAACCCAAAGTACTTGCAGTACTCAAGCCAAACAATTATCTCCATTTTACTGACAGTGGAAGTATTTTTGCAAAATTCAGTAATGGTTTTAGCTGTTTTAAGCTTGTAGTGGGAAGGGGCTGTGGGCGTTGAAGGTGGTAGGAGATTGCAAATAAAACAACGTCCAGAATTTCAGCTATGAAAATGAAATGCACAAAACCCTCCGGTATGAAGGGAATATCTTAGTCACAACTGCATCAGCATGTCCCGTGGGATGTGCAATTCCAGGGACATCACCGGTGGGAATCCTTAGTGTCCAAGCAGGAAGGCAGGGCTTTCAGGCCAGGAGCGGGGAAAGACGGCGGCCTGGAGTGACACGCTGGGATTCCTGGAGCAACGTGGGGAGGAGTCCCGTGCTTCGAGTTAGTAGCTGCGGGCCCCACTTGGAGCTAGCGAAGCGTCGAGGTAGCGGTACGCAGAGCCGCCGGCAGCACAAGCGCTCTGCCCCTCGCCCCGCGGCGGGAGCTGCCTGCGTGCCCGCCGGCCGCCGGCAGGGGGCGCCGTGGTGGCCGCGGACGCGCCCGGCCGCCCCTTCCGCCGCGACGGG
>JAVKLA010000084.1:3007361-3036928 GCA_034782735.1 Sagittarius serpentarius
GAACAGGTAGACTCGGAGGGTGAGGACACACTGTAGGACGACTGTGCCATTTAGCTGAAGATGGTGTGATTGTACAGCTGCGGTTTGTTTTCAGGGTGTTGCAAGTCAGATCTCCAAATTTCATTTATGGGGAGGTCTTCATCTTGTTGCCTTGGGGAACTGCACAGAACTCCCCCTTTAGATTTGCCTTGTCCAGAGTATCATGAAAAGAAAAAAAATAAAATAATTTTAGCCAACTTCAAGGGGCTGGGCAGTGTTTTTTCCCCAACTGTGCCTTGATTCCAGCCTTGATTGTTTCTGTCGAGTCCTGATGGAAGAATTCGGAACGTGACTATTTAATGAAGGGTAATAATTCACTCATTTTATTGTTTGAGCATCGGGGAATATGCAGTGTACCTGACAAAATAGAAAACACGCTCAGTATCCTGAAGATTACATAGATTGCTTGCTTAACTGCAGTAGGATAGAAGTTGGGATCCTAAATAGGTAAGGGTGAAGGAGAGGAGAGTGACAAGACAGGTGACAGTAGTCGTGCTTGTACTCTTCCTTCTCCCTGAGATCGAGTGAGACTGCAGAATTGAGTTTCTGAAAGGGATTTTTTTTTGTGTTCTCGGTAAGGTGAAGGTTATGGCTTAGAGTGTATGGTAGTTTATATATAACATGTAGAGTGTGTGTGTATTGTGTATGCATTTATGTATTCAGAACCCCCAGAAAGAGAAAAAAAAAGAACAGCGAACAGCATATGAAGATAGGCAGGAAGGAGTGGAACACAGTGAAATTGGATCAAAAACATAGGCAGTGACACTGACAGTTGGGCAAGGGAGGCAGATGTTAAAAGCAAGAATTGCACTTAATGCACCGTGGGGTTTCAACGAAGTGATTCATGGGTGGGTGGATTATAGTGTCAAAACAATTTCATTTTCTTTTTCCTTTTTCTTGAATAGTAAAATAGAGAAGTTGTGCAAATGTCAGATACTTGAAAAGATACAGGGGGAGGGAATGGCAAGGTTGAGGGCACACCAGTATTGGACAGAAAGGAAAGGGTGTGAATTTTAGAAGCACCAGAACTTGACCACAGCCTTGATGCTGGCGAGTGCATGACCTCCTGGGCTGCAGACTTGCATGATAAGGAGAAAATGTGTGAATAGGGGAAGATGGTATGGGGGAGAAAGATAAGGAGTTTAGTTTTCTAGCTGTAGTGTCCCTGCTGTGTTACTTGTCACTCTAACTACGTAGGAATACGAAATGCAGAGAGGTGGAGTGAAGTGACAGAATGCAGGAAATACTATTTTAGTAATGAGTGTTTAGCAAATAGTGCTGGGGTTGTGGAACCAATTTCAGTTGTTGTGAGAAACAACATAGCTCTGGTTATAAGCATTTGATGACAGTTTTAGGTAGGCTATATAGTAAACTTCTATGTGTGTAGCATGTTTGGTCTTACTGATTTCTGCTGCATGTGCATAACAGCTAGAGTTTTATGGGACAAAAGCATTACTATATCTAGTTTAGAACTGCTCATACTATGTTACGGAATCCCAGTGCTAATTTTCCTTATAGTAAATACTTTTCCATGTCATCCTATGTGGAGCAGATCTTTAACTGTGTATTGGTGATGCTATGGACATGAAAAGGACACTGGGTATTTTGGTATCTTGAAATGGGGGCAGGAGAGTGGTTTGGATTTTTGGTGTAAAGGATGGAGTCTTTATTGCTTCCAGTTGACGGCCATTGGAAGAGAAGCTCATATGCAGCTGCTCTGTTAGTTCATGGAAGCTGTGGGCTCATCCCAGTGGCCATCTCCTGTGATAGACAAGATACATATTGATGATGAGAGTACCAGAAAAAATTAAAGCAGAAAAATATCCCTTTGTAATTGCTGATAATTTTTGGGTTAATTATATGGTAATGAAATTATCTGTATGCTAAAGAGTCATTTCTGGGGTAAAAGTTCTTACTGAAGCCTGTTTCTACAGCTGGCAGTGGTAGGAAAGGTGTTTACAAGAAGCATACTCAGGAGGTCCCAGATTTTGATGTGACTTTACTGAGGATTGCATAGGTTTATGTTTCTTTGGTAATTCATTATTTGTATAGCCAAGAGCTTGTTTTTAAATGTTGTATTTTGCTCGATGCTACTAAAAACATTTTTCAGTATTACTAGTTACAATTTAGAAAGAGTTGCATACTTCTGCTTTGGTTATAACTCTTCCCATTAAATTTAATTGAAGCAATAAAAGTCAAATCATTTTTTCACCTCTTGTGTAATAACAAGGCAATTTTCACTGTGAAGTCATAATTTCATGATTATTCTTAGAAATATTTAAGAGTTTGTGTATGTATTCTTATCTGAAAAGGACCTAGACCACTTGAGGTAATGCAGATTTTCAAGATAACGTAACATTTTCGTGGTCTGTTGCTGTATTAAAAGTTCATATAGCCTTTATTTTTTGAAAGTTTAGTAAGAGTTTTAGCATCAAACCAATTTGAAATGAGGTATAGTAGTTTGACTTAAGGTGCATAAAACCAATGAAATAAAAATGAAATACATTCTTTAGAAATTTTTGATTCCCAGAATAATCCTGAATCATTCTGCAAAATAAACAGGAGCAGAACTTCCACAAACACATTTTGGAGCAGTCTGTGTGTTTCAGATCACATGCCAACCATCATACGTGAATTAGCTTTTTAGGCTGTGGTAGAGTATTTTTTTACTGTTACAGATGTGGCATCCAGGTATAGGATCCATAGTTTGGTATAACTTACACTGTTTAGAAGGGGTTGTTTGTTTTAAATCGATTGCTACCACTCTCTCCAGTCCCTCCACCCAAAGAAGGGTGCAAAAAGTAAGAAGTAATTGCAAGTTGTTAATACACAACTTGCAGTCCTGGAATGGTGCATGGATTTGTCTCATGAAACTGCCTACTGTTGTAAGGAACAAACTAGATTATAAATTTGATAGCTTCAGGTAGCTTGAACACTTAACGTGCGTTCTTTTTTTTTTTTTTCTTTTTATCTTGTTTCTTTTTTTTTCTTGGAAGAGTGGGAAGTGCATTTGTTAAACTGGAAAATGGGGTATTTTGTGGGCAGGTATTGTGAGAGTCTGTAACAGGCAATGTTGGTAGGACCCTGCTAGCTGCAGCTGTGGGCTTACCTCCTGTTCTCCTTTCGCATCAGCTGGCTCAGCGTGGGCGCTGCACTGTTTCGTAAGCGATGTGATTTTCAGGTCTAAAGCCCCCAAGCTGTAATGGAGTTGTGTCTGTCCTGGGATGTATCGATGTTCCCAGTACACAGCTTAATAATTCGTGACAATAAATACAGAATTAGGGATAGAGGCCCACAAAGGAACTTTGGCTAACTTTGTTTTCCCAGAGGGCTACCTAGAGGTATTTCTCTGTTGCTGAAGTTGCAGAAGTGGAGTGTCATCCGTGGACATTTCAGGTATATTCTTGAAGTGTGAATTTAGTTTTGAGAGCTTTGTTGTAATTTCAGAATTTCTTTCAATCTGTCAACTTGGTGTGGTGTGAAAAATGGGCAATAATTTGCTCTGAACTTACTGAAGTTCTCAACTCAAAAGTGGATGGCGTTTAACATTGTTACTTTGAAGGGATGTTACTAATGCCAGTTGTGTGCTTAAGAAAAAGCTTGTGTTTTTATTGGAGCTGGTGTGGCCAGGTAGGGAAGGAAGTGTTATGTGTGTATTTAAATAAGAATGGCAACTGGAGTTGATATTTCTGCCAAAGGAAGAATTTAATGTGCTGTTGCTCTCAATTAGTATATATTCTCAGTTAATTTGTTGGAGGAGAAAGTGCCTTTTGATCATACTTGATCATTTGGACTATTGTGGTATTTTGTGAAAGAAATAAAGGGCTTTTTATTTTTTTTAAATCAAAATAACATTTTGTCTTACATCTAAATACAAGAGAAAGAACAAGGTAAAAAGAATAGTCTTTAAAAATAACATTTGGTGAGGTTTTTCTGGGTCATGGTACTACATAGGAAAAGAATTCAGCAAGGAAGAAAACTTCTTGATGGTAGCGTCCTGTGTATGTTTGTTTTTAGGGGTTCCATACAGTTTGTGCTAAAATGTTTTTTATTTTTTCAAATGAATAAAGGGAAAGAAAAGATGCAGCCAAGTCAAATTTCATGAAGGAAAACACTTTATATTTCCTGCCCTAGGCAGCAGGTGACAATTTCAATTTGCCAGCTGATGTGTCAGCTACAAAACCAGCTGAGTTTACGAACTCAGAGTTACAAAACTAACTGAATGAAGGTAGTGTTTTTCAAGTAGAGGGGAAAAACTGTTTTAGAAAGATGTCCTATTGCTTAAGTTATAAGATGGATCAAAACATGCTCCTGGTATGTGGAGGAGTTGGGTAAGTGACTTTGATTTTAATACTTGAGCTCAGAAGAAAACTCAGGAGTTTTGACACTTGTTAGTTTCCAATGAGACATAATCTCTAAAGAAAGGAATATGCTATGCTGTGTATAATACTTATCTCTAAACCAGAGCAACTGAAAATCCCTTGATGATAGGCCCATCTAATTTCTGGTTCTGTTGGAGCCTAAAATCTGAGGCTGGTGTATTGGTCCTTTTCTCGTAAGTGGGTGATTTCACTCTCTGTGCTCTTCATTCCCATAAAGACTGATTTGACTCTCTAATATGTTTTATTGCTATTGAGGGGTTGTTTCACTGACAAACTCATTAGTTGCAGCTTGTTTTCTGTTAAGTGCATGGTTGAAGTCCTCATTACCACTTGGCTTCCTCCCTCATTTGCTTTCCATTTGGAATGTGTTAGATTTAATATCCACAGTTAAAATTGCCAGACAAAGTACTTCCAATAAGCTGATTGAATGTTTGTGTTCTTGAAATAAAGCTACTCCTAGGGAGAAAGTGTATTTTAGTATTTAGAACACAAAGCTAGAACTCTGTGTTAGAACTTAAATGTTTAAATTATGCTTGGTATCTTGGTAGCTAACACTGAGGAAATGCAGCTTTTATCATCAGACTGTTTGTATAATTCTGCTTTTCCTTCAGCGCGTCTTTGTGTCTTCTCTTTCTTGCCTCGGGCATCTGAACATTGTTCAGTGGCACTAGAACTTACTAAGTTCCTAATCTTTTGCTTCTGCTTAACTTTTGAAGTTTAAAATATATATTTTCACAGAGGGGAAGGCGTAATTGTGTGTTGTTTTTTTTTTCTTTTCGTGTGTGTTTGTTGCGCCATAGGAAAATAAATAATATAGTGCTTTGGCAGTCTGGCTTGGGTATTTCCTGCAAACAGAATGTGTATCACAGTGGAATTTTTATGTAGTACTGTGTGAGCATGACTTGTGAAGTGCAGAAGATAGAATGTGACAAGGAGATGAGTCTCCCATCTGAGTTTGTCTGAAGACGTGAGTGGGTGCAGTGAAGAAGAAACATGAGGTTGCTGTTGACAGTTGAAATCAACCGATAACTGAGAACTGGAGTACTGTTTTCTGAGGGTGCTGAAGTAGGGAGGAGGACTGGTATGGCTAATCTTTTTTAATTGGGATGTTGTCGCAATCACTTTGTGGAGTTTTGGAAGATGATGAACTTGGGTGTGTAGACACAGAAATAAATAAGAAAAGAAAAGGCATGAAAGAGAAATTTGGATTGGACGTAAATGGGGAGAGTAGTGTAATAGGAAAGTAATGTAAGTGTTTTGAGGGCAAAGCAGTTGAGAAAGAAGATTTCCCTAACTGCGCGTAGTTCACAATAGTATAGGTATTTTATTGTTCTGAACCCAAGGGATATCTTCTGCAGAAGATTTGATGTTGAGTTATGGATAACATACTTAAATAGTCTGCATTAGTCAATCCTCCAAAAGGAAGTATGAATAAAACAGTTGAGATGTTATTCAACTTAAAATGTTGTTCAGCATAAAAAAGTAAAATAGCATTTTCTTTCCTTCTGAGGGGATCAGGAATGTCCAGAAAACCTGATTGCCAGTTAAATGTCCAGGCAAAATGACCGAATTTATAACGTTTCTGCCTCTTCAGACAGGGAAGTGAACAGTAGATCTTAAATGAAACGCCTGATTGATCCTGCTCAGCACTCAAGGAGCACATCTTCCCCTTATTCTTCTAGCGATGCTTGGAATATTAAATTGGAGGAGAGAGTTTTTTGAATCCTATCTTGGTGCTTTGATATTGGCTTTATATATGTGTGTCAATTTAAGCTGTAGCTAGGGGAGTGAAGTTATGGAAGTCGGGGGAACCCGAGGGCAGTGGTTTGCCTGGCCATACTATAGTTAAGTACACCCTGTATTGTAATGTTATGCAAGCCTCTGTGACACACCCTTTATCTTGATCTTCAAAACATTACCAGTTCCACAGAATTAAAAACAAAGGTATTTTTATTTGCTTTTTTCCTCATTGCAGCAGAGTGGCCAAAGACGATGACAGGTCTCCCAAGCACGTCAGGAACTACTGCCAGCGTGGTAATTATCCGTGGGTCAAAGATGTATGTTGCTCATGTTGGCGATTCAGGAGTGGTGCTGGGAGTCCAGGACGACCCAAAAGACGACTTTGTGAGAGCTGTGGAGGTGACACAGGACCACAAGCCAGAACTTCCTAAAGAGAGGGAGAGAATTGAAGGCCTTGGGGGCAGGTAACTGTCTCTGTGCTTTTTACTTCAGTTTTGATCTCTGGGTGCTATTTGTGTCTTTCTGACTGAACTAGGCTTAAACTTGCTTGGTTTTGCGGGGTGGGGGGCAAGCAAGCCAGTGAATCTCATATTACATTTATATTCCTTCCCTATCTATGCTCTGTTTTTTGACTAGCTTGTCGGGGAATAACTTACGGTGATCCATTGTTAAACTGTGGTGCTTTTTGCTAGTGGTTTATGGTATAAACAAAACTTTAATTTCCTGGTAGATCATGCAGCTGAGGTGTGGTTACAATTCTAAATGTTCACTGAAAACTTTGAAGTGGAGATACTGATATTTGACCTATTCCTCATTAAATTCTGAGGAATCTGTGGGGGGAAATACTGCCTTTGCGTATAGATAATGATATGAGCTCTGGAATATGTAGTTTGTCAAATGGTGGGAACACAGCAGTTCTGACACAAAATACTCTATAATTTCTCATGCATTCTGCATTGTTCCTGAAGTGACAATGGCAGCTGTTGAGTAGGCTCTTCAAAGCTTCTGTTTAAGGAACACTAAAAAAAATCCAACAACCTACATTTGAAACAAGTTACTGTATTTGCTGTGTTTAAATATACGCTTAAAATGTTAGAATACAGTGTTTTAATGCCTATCTTTACGTTAATGATTTCTTCACTGTCAGGAGCTGGCAGATGTTAGAACGTCTCCGAGTTGTGGTTGGTGTGTGTTCCCTGTGACTGAGGAGGAAAGCAGGCAGGTTTGTCAGATGGCACTAATGTTTTGAGACAAACCTCAGGGCCCGTGTTTGGCGTAGCTTCACAGGAGCTCTCTGTTCTTTCGTTCCACAGCACCGCACCAGATGGATGGGCACAGTTTCCTTGTCTTTGCAGTTCAGAGGCAGAGATCACTGAAGGTTTTCCTGTTGACATTATTCATACGAGAACCCTGTCAGCTCATTAACCTTCAGATATTTATATCTGCAGCAGGTAGAAGTTGATCCGTTAGCTGTATCAGTAGCTTTTCCGAAAGGGTAACTTGCAGTTTTGCTAGGTTAGGACTTGTAAATGTATAGGTTTCCAAGTTGTGGATCTTGGAGACTGAAAAGTCTCTGAAGCTTCAAAGAAGCATTCCCTGGAATTTTGTATCAACAGGAATGGTTAATTTTTTAAAAATCTTTATTTTTACTGGTGCTCCTTCTGTTTTTCCCAGGCTGGCTGTTGCAGGCTCTTGTGAGGCAAGTGGTAGGAGTAAAGTGGACTATGCAGCTATGCTTATTAATGTCTTCTCTTTCATAAGAGCGAATTGGGAAAAGTTAATGGGAGAGCATAATTGAATCTTTCATTAAAAATTACATTTTCCTAGTAACAGTCTCTGAGTGTGGGATGAGGTCTTCTTTCAGATAATGACCGAAGTTAGCTTTGTGTGGTCATTAGTTGTACAAGTGGATGAGATCGATTTTTAGGATGTGTTTGTGACTTTGCCTCACTGTGCATGCGAAAGGATGGAGCTAAACATGCTCTTGTTGTTAAAGTCTTTGAAGTCTCGGGAAGTGCATCTTGAATAGCTTCAGTATGAGGAATCTGGAGGCTGTTCCAGAGCTTCTCAGTTTCTAATTACCAATGGCTGTTCCTTGGATAAAAGCTAGCTTTTAAGTATCTAGTTCTTAACTTGGTTGGGACCAAGCTTTGCTAGTTCCTTGTTCCGTTACCTTTTCTTGATTGATGGCTCATACTCTCTCTCTTCTTCTTTCTTCCCTGCCTCCCTTGCCCAGTAACAGCTGCCCCATGTACTTGCTCTGTAGCTTCTTCTTTGACCCTTCTAATGCCATCTGTGAGAACTAAAACTTGTGCTCAGTGCCTCAGAGCAGGTGTTAACATTCAAGTGCAGAGCTGTTTCTTCCTATCTCCTGTTTTCAGCCGATAGCAACTATGAACAATTCCTCTTTTATTTCTGCCTCGTGTTGGTGCGCCATTAAGGAAATCCCTACAGAAGGCTGCTCCTTTCTCTTGTTTTTTTCAGCTATACTGTGCTGCTCTTTACTGCCAAACTTTGGCAGATGGAGAAAACTGAAGGAGGAATTACATGATATTTCCACTCGAGTGAGTTGATGTTGATGGTCCTCATCTGAGGAAAGCAAATTCAGATCTGCTTTTTTTCCGACAGATTAAAAAGATGCTCTTACATCTGGTTGTTGCAGCCAGCCGGAATTTCTTCCAGGTCTTCATTCCCCTGCTTTTTCTTTTCATCTGCCCTTCATCTTTCCCTTTTCCCTTTGGCTTAATATGGAGTGATACTGTGTGTTTTGAAACACTTAATTGTGCTGTGGACTTCCCTGAGGGTGCTGTCATTTTTGACTCCATATTTGCATATTTAACTGGTTTTGTGTCATTGAAACTAACTTCCATGTTTTCATTTCCATTCCTTTTTAACCCCTGCCTCTTTCTGACGGTTTTAGCGTGATCAACAAGTCTGGCGTGAATCGTGTTGTTTGGAAGAGACCTCGTCTGACTCACAACGGCCCTGTGCGCCGCAGCACCGTCATTGACCAGATTCCATTCCTGGCAGTTGCTAGAGCGCTTGGTAAGTCATGCCCGTGTTTGGAAAGTACGACCCCACTGTATACAGGCCACCAGAACCGAATTACATCGTTTTGCCAAAACATATAGTTTAGATTTATTTGCTTGCCTTGATTACAAGGCCTTCTGAAAGTCTGGGCCTTTTAAAAGTGTTTTTAATACAATATGGATTTCACTTTTCAAATAAAGCTGTAGAAAGTGTCGCTGGCGAGTGAAAGACTTGCCCTACAACATGCAGGATTTTCAATGTCAGTCTTACACGGATGGTCCTTCGTTTCTGTTGCAAATGAAAATGTACAAAGCGGTATCTGTCTCCCAATTTGGAGAGCACATTTGTCTTTTTCTTACTGAAATAATAGGACTGTAAATTTTGACTAGGTAAGAGTAAGTTTTGCTGCATAGCATATGAATTACTTTGGTCTTCCTTTCGTGGTGAATCTGTTTTCTTTCAACACTTAGCATAGAATGAACAAAGGGGTGAAAGTCAAGTCTGTGTTTTATCTATAACTTGCCCTTGCAAGAGTATTAGTAATGGGAAATTATCTTGGAGGAACGCTTTATTCAAAGGACAAAAAGGTGTATTACAGTACCTAGCGAACTTGTTAGGAATGGATTTTGGAAAGTAATTCATAACTTAATCTTTGGATACCTCTTGCCCATGAGTGTTAGTGTTTTCTGGTCAGGTTTTTTCCTTAAATTTTATTTCAGAATTCCAATCTTCTGCAGTTCATTTTGTTTCCTTCCTTCCTTTGCCCCAGTGAAGAATTCTCTATCCAGATATACCCACTATGGGTTAGATTTTATGGAAATGTGGTATCATATTTTTACCTGTGAAAACTGTCCTCTGACTTAATTTCTTCTTGGCAAGCTTGACAGTTACGTGATAGTGTTGTCAGCGTTCCTAGATAAGCTGGCAGCGTGTCATGGGGACAGTCTGTTCCTGGGACCACGGTCATCTTAATAATTGCATAGCATTACTGTATCTTATTTCAGAGGCCATGATGTCTGTTTCACATGGGTTCATCCAGTGTTAAGAATTTTGCAGTGATAACTAACATTGTAAAAGATAGCTATATATCAAGGAAGGAGTCACAGGTGGCTAGGTGGCTGAACGGTGATCTTTTAATAAAAATAAAATTTTAACTTTATGGACATTTTTCTCTGTACCGTAGAAGTTTATTTTGTGTCATATTTTAGGCAAGATAGATGCTTATTTTATGGTTAGTAAAAGTGACCTGAGAGTTTGAATAAACCCTTTGGAGTTAATAGATGACCAGCAAACAGAGATCTTCATCCACTGAGCAACATACTCCTCTTCTCCCCTTTTTTTGCAGAAGCGTACATGTTCCTCATAGCTTACAAAAAGCATGTGCTTAATTTTGATGAATCTTTCATTCCTATGATTGGGTTTGTTGTTTGTCTAAATAGCACGGTGTCTTTTGATCCGATTCCTCTCGGCAAGTTGAACAAAAGGATTTGGCCGGGCTTTGTGTGCAGATGGGAATTCAAGGAATGATGCATCTGTTAGCCCCCCCTATTGCATTCTTTCCCATTACGTGGATGAAGAGGATTACTGGAGAGTTTCAGGCTCAAGAAATGAGAACACCTATCTTTTAACAATTTTGGGTTTCAAAAGTTAGCAGTTTTGAAAGCTTAAAAGGGGGCTTTGGCATCTTCAAATCATTGGAGAAACAGATTTACAATGTGACAGTGTTTTGGTGTTTGCTTGCTCAAGGAGCCTCCGTAGCCTCTTCACATCCCCTTCTGAGGAGGTATGACAAACCTCCTGGAAAAAGGAACACAGCTGCTTCGCTCTGTAGGACCCAGATGGTGCACAGACGCTCACAGTTTGGAAACAGGATTTAACTTCTTTCCGAGGCCAGCATGCCCCTTACGCTGCTTACAAAAGACCTACCACGACTAAAGCCATTTGCATTCATGCTGTTGAGGCCTGCTCGACCTCTTGGCTGGCTCCCAGATTGCTACCCTGGTTGGCACAGCACTGCTGCGTTGGAGCCTCTCCAAGCGGAGTAATAACTGTCAGTAGTGACGTACACTGGTTACCAATACTCTAGTCAGTCCTGCTAAAATCTAGCGCGGTGATTCTTTTTGCTAAGTCCAAACTCGGTGGTTCTTGTTGATAGAAATCCCATATGGATCCCAGACTGGACAGTAATTTTTAATAGGAGAGCAAGAGTCTCTCTACACTCTGCTCTGCACTGTGGAGAGAAACCTAGAGTTGTGAATTTACTATCTTTAAAGTGGGAAGATTATCTGATCAAAAAACCTAAACATTAGAACATAGGTGGTTTGTTTTTTTTTTTGAAGTTTGTCTTGCTCTTACAACAGTTTAAAATTAACTTTGTAGTCTCATCCCTCGCCCAGTCCTTAAGTCTAGCACTCATTGTAAGTAGTACAGCAGAGGTTTTATGTAGCAGGAATAAAACAGTGGAAGAGTATTGCATTGGTCAAATATTTGGACAGCAGAAAGGATACTGGTGCAATAAAAGTCCTTCTAGCCAGATTAATGCTGTTGACATTCCCTTTACTGGTCTCATTGTCTACAGTGTCTTTCTGCCCTAAAATAAGAATTTGTGGTATGCACTTTTTATTGCCACTGCTTCTCATGACAGTAGTGACTGCATTTAAGTAATGTTTAATTTATCTAGAGCCCCATAACAAGTCAGAAATATTTAGGCTTCATACTGTCTCTGTAAAGTATCTGTATGCTGCTTTTACTGTATATAGGTTTTAAGTCTTCTAATGAAATATTTTAAACTGTAGCAGAGTATTCTGCATTTTAAGCGTAGCTACTTCTGCTAACCTTTTCTAGGTGATGAAAACATCTTTCTTTATACCAGTTTGCCTTGTGATAGATACTTATGAATCCCATGCAGTCTCAGAATTGTTCACCTCAGGACTTGCTACCCATTCTGATCAGAAGAACGTTTTGTTTCCTTAGAGTGTAATCACTTGAGTAAGTTTCCTGGCACCCATAAGTTTCATGGTAACTGTCTATTTTATATGCCTGTCCCTAAAGCAGGTGTGAGGTAACTCAAATTACTTCAGTCCCCTTGCGTAAGGCAAGTCTGAGTGTGCAAATTGCTGGATACCATAGAGCAGATGCTCAGGGGCAACAAGCCATCATGTAACTTGCTTGTGTGTGAGTCATGTATTAGTTACTGTCTCCCTGTAGTAAGTCCGTGTGGCACTCAGGAAGGCAGTGTAGGCTCCTGTGAGCATGCTCGCATGTGCATGTCTTGGGGAAAGAATGCTGAGAGGGGAGATAACCTGCTCTGTGTATGTATAATGTAACAGCCAGATACATGCTAGCAGAAGGGTTACATTTCAGCTATGCCATCTGTCTAAATACATTGACGTCGAGCTGTTTCTGGGATGATAAGCACAAGGCTATAAGTCTACAAGATGATGTGTGTTTTGGTCCCATGTGTTGAACCCATTGTGGAAAAATGGAATGAAGAGTTTTGATCTTTGGAGACCAATCTTGAAGTAAAATCTGGCCGTGTGTGTAACTTTCAAAGATGGTACACAGAGTAGGGGAAGTACAGGAAAGCTACAGTCTGAGCTCTGAATGTCTTATGGTCTAACTTGCAACAAGAACAGAATGTAGAAACAAGTAGACAAACGGTGTGATTAATCACTTAGCTTTGTAGGTTGACTGTAAGTGTAACTTAAACTCGTAGTTTTCTGAAGTTGCTACTTAAGTTCACATCCCCAGCTGTCCCCCAGCCTGATCAAGTTGACTGGTGGTCATGCGTGGTGCGATGGCAGAAATGGGTCTTGATTGTTTTTTAAATCGCAGAGGATCTATCTTGTTGGTAAACTAGTTCAGCTCTAAATGTAGTAAATCTTTTATGGACTTTTTCCCCTCCTTCTCCCCTTTTCTTGGGAGCTAATATAGAGCCAAGATACACAGCTGTCGAAGAGGTTCTGTAGTAAGGGATTGCGTTGCAGTATTGTAGTCATTTGGTGTGTGGGGTGGTTGGGTTTTTTTTTTAATTAATTAATGAACGATGAAACATGAACCAAGAACCTGTTAGTTAAACCACTCATTCATGTGGCAACATGAACTACCTTTTCCCTGTTTTTTTGTGTAGAAATGTAAGACTCGCCCCTGTATTTTAGGTGGAGTGGCCTCCACCATACAGATTTGACTTTTCATAAGAACGTGAATTTCCTGCTGACCCCTAAAAAGAGTTATGTATCAGAACAGCGAATGCTCAATGAATGAATTGATACGGAAGCTGTTTTCTGGAGCAGCTTACTGGATGCCGGAATTGTTTTGTGAAGCTCTCTGAACATGCATACCATGAAACCCTAGAGAAGAGGGTATGGTTGACCTGAAATGATCTAAGTAGATTCCTTTATAAGGGTTTATGTTTTTTTTCACCCATTTAACTGTGTTGTGGTTTTTTTTTTGTTTGTTTGGTTTTTTTTTTTTTTTGTGTAAAGTTACCAAATAGAATGGGCACAGTTGCTACACAGTGTCTGCTGCTTAGTTCTTCCTTCCTGCTTCTTTGTAGGCCCCACCATGAAGATCAATCACGGTGAATTGCATAAACTAGTAAGTTGTATTTAAGTACTGCACAGCATTTTCCAGGTTTTATTGATAATTGCTTTTTTAATTTTGTCTATATAAACCCAGACAAACTTGAGGTGCATTTGGGATTCTGGTCTTGTCCTAGGGAAGTCTTGCTTTGGCTTGTACAATTTTCTTCACCAAGACAAAATATTTTCCGTATACTTGTACAAAATGCAGAGTGTCTGTACTCCACTTTGTGGCTCTGTGTTAAACAGATCATGTGAAGGCATGTGTGGATCCATGTAGCTCAAACGACAAAGCCTTGGCCTTGGCAGGCTGGAGGTCTCTGTGCATGCCTCTTTAGCTCTCTTTTCTTTGGCAATGTAGAAGAGCAATAATAAAACTTTTTTCCTAAAGGTAGAACTTTACCAGGTTTGGTCAGTGCGTTCTTCTGTTCTACCCCTTGTCTTCAGCTGAGCAAATGCTGTTAGGATTGTCTTTTGAAGCTTGAAATTCCACCTTAGTGTTCATTAGAGGCATTTAGTTCAAGGCTGGAAATTGTGAGTAGCTTTCTGCATGCCATTTTAGCTCTTCACCTCTACTTTTGCATACTAGTTCTTGCAGGCTTTTCTCATACAGTGTGCTCTGGCATAGCCCTAGACAGATATCTTTATTCTCTTTTGCCTGTTACTTTGCTAACATACAAGCAGAGATGAGCAGTTGCAGTTATGGTGAAGACTGCCTTATGAGGAGCTTTTAATTCACCGTTCATTTTAAATGCAATTATTTGTTTAATTTGCTGTTGAAATGCTGTTCTCTTTTCTGTGCTTTCCTTTTCTACACAGTGTTGAGGGTGGCATTCTTTCAGCAGGTTTGGCTATGTAAAAGAAGCTCCTAAAAAAGCACTCCTAAAAGAGTAGTGAAAATTTTAAAGCCTCAGGTGCTATTCGTGTAACATTTCTGCTCGCTGCTACCTTCAGTTTTGTCCCCAACCCTCAGACTGAACTGTCTTTAATCATTCCTCGGTTGCATGAACGGGACACCGCATTGCATTCATCTTCATAGACTGCTGTAAAGATGCCCTCTCGTGGCTATAGGACTAGCTTGCCATGAGTTTTGGTGAAACGTTTTCCACCTCTGCTCACTCAGCATGAATGGTTTTAAGTCGTTACTGTCTGTATCCTTGCTGAGATTTGCCTCACTTCCTAGCAGTGCTGCCTCATTGGCAGTGAAAAAAGGAAGTTCTGCAAGTCTTCTCTTTGTACTAACAGACCTTTTAGATAAAACTTAGATTTAAAAAGATCTGGGATTAATCAAATTGGGTTTTTGTTTTGGACTGACTTACTTACAAGAGTAAAGTTTTCTTTCCTCTATTAAAACCAAAAGATATATTTGTATTCAAAACAGCATGCTCCAGAAACATAAATGAAAGACTTGATTTTTATGACTCCTGGACATACTTTTGCTATAAGAAGGCTTTGGGCTTAATCCAGTCCAGTCTACTTATATGATGGATGTTTTTGTTTGTAACTTCAATTACTTTCCTGGCAGCAGCTAAGTTACAAGTAGGTTTTTTTCATTGTATTTTAAAAGGTGAGAGTAAGCAGATAAGATAGACTACATATTTTGATATTTTTATAGGTGGCTAAATTAGTTTCCTGCTCCTTTAGTATATGATTTCAAACGTCTATTTTTCATTTTGTAAGATGCAGTGTAATTTTTGTGTAGGAGTCTATATTGTTCTGGTTTGAGTCATGACTAAGAAACAGATACGGTTTTTGTGGAAAATATGGAAGGAACTACATTAATACCATTTTGTTGTTGTTTTTGTTGTTTGGAGAAGAACTATTCAAGCCTCACACCAAAAGACATACTCCTGGTCTGCATGTTTTTAGAGAACAAGATTTGTTAAGTTTTGTAGATGTGTTTGGGTTTTATTTTGGACCAAAAATAGTACGGCTCGCAAAGCGAAGTCTGAGAACCTGGCATTCCAGTTCTGTAATACTAGCCGTTGGCATATCACATCATCTTGCTGCCTTGGCTTCCCAGTCTACTAAAGGGTCACTTGTCTATTTGCTTTGGGACAGAATTAAAGATTTTGGAGCACTTTGAAAAGCCTAGGGAAAAGTGTACTCTGCTTTCTGGCTTACTTTCCTCCCCCTTCCCAGAATTGTGGGATGCCATGTAAAGTGACTGTTCCCAAGTTTGTCATGTATTCCTCAGCTGCTGTGGATGCTGTGTTCTCCAGCTGGCCAGACAAAGATGTACAGCTGACATTAGTATTCTGTCTATGCAGCAGCAGCTCTAAAAAGCATTGACTTAATCTGTGGTGCTCTGCCCTTTGGAGGAAAGAAAAAAAAAAAAAGGGTAGTACTTCACCCTCGTGACATGGGTTGGCCTTTGCTGGCTTGGAGTTGAAGGATCTGTGAGAATTTTTCTTTAAGCAAAGTGTATTCTTTATGCAGTGCTGTTCTGCCAAGGATCACTGGCCTGTTTGATGAGTCTGAGTTTGTAGGTTTATGCCAGTAGACTGATGATAGATTAACACTGAAGGCAATTTTTCCTTTTCTTTAGGGCAATTGCAAGTACTGGTTGTTTCCTTCTAGGCTGAGGAAGGAAGAATCTGGATTTTTCTATACGCCTCAGGGTTCAAGTATACTTTGTGGAATTTTTCCTGGGTCAAAGAACAGAAGCTTTATTTTTTTTTTCAGTTTGTGATATCTAGAGCTCCATTTAGCTTTCGGTAGCTCCAGATTTGTCTGGAGTTGGTCAGTTAATACCTGATAGTGCTTTAATGCTGTTCCATTGTACAGCTTTGTAAATAAGTTATTGTGTATTTCCTAGAGATTTTTGAGCTTGAATAGATGATGAGTACAGCCGAATTTAAAAACTCATGGCGATTCAGTTCTCGCTGTATGTTTACAGCTGCTTTGACAGAGGTAATGCTACGGGAGATTATTTGAAAGAATGCTTTTTGTCAAAAAATGCGTGTTTAAAAAACTTGGAAGCTGCGAGTCCTTGAGCTAGTCTAGCTCCTCTTCACCATTTGCTTTCAGGAAAAATTACCTTCCTCTTGTGGTATCGTATTTTCTCTCTTTCTGCTCCTGCGCCCGAATGATGATAGTACTGTAGAGATGTGGCTTAGTTGCACATTTGCACCTGGATTTGGCCAAAGAGTGGACTACTATTATCAGGTAGTCTGGCAGCCGCTATTAATTCCTGTGTCAAGCCCACACCTCGGTGTGTAGTTCCACTATGGCCTTCAGAAGGGCAGCTCATTGTGGAGGAGAGACACTGAGGCTGGAAGACTTGCAGCGGCAACTAGGAAGGTTGGGCTCCTGGGCAGGGGTTTGGCCTGTGATTTGCGAGGCATGGATTTGTTGCGTGTGTTCCCAGAATCTCTGTGTGCCCTTCAGCAAGTTTATAATCCTCGGAGTCCCCTTCATAACCGGCGTGACGTTCCTGATTATCCCCGTGAGGAGCCTTCTTCCTCTTCGAGGAAGATTCTCCGAAATCAGTATGATTATTACTCGGCTCTTTTCTGAGGAAGAGCAGCAGATGGGCATGATGACATGTATGTAGCTGAACCAAAATTAAGTAGCATCAGGTTATTTTTATCATATAGCACAGTATTTTTAATAAAAAATGATTCAGCTAATAACATTTGTCATTCCTCCTAAATGAGTACGAACAAGCTAGCAAATGAAAGCATAGAAATATTATGCATGTTGGTAATAGATGTTGCCACTGATTCCAAGATTTGGTGGTTGTAAGATCTCAAGCTCTTGTTTATTTACCTGCTGCATCCGTGGCAGGCATGATGTGAAGAACTCTCAGTGCCCGAAGACTTTTTGTGGCAATTCATATACAATAATGGCTGTGCTGGAGCTCAGCTCTTCTGTTACAGTATTTATTTTGATCTTGTTGCCAGCTGGCTTGCTTTGTTGTGAGTCTGCGGAGGGAGAGTGCACCTCTATACAAGCAGGCTTGGCTTTTAATTAGCACTTATTAGAAGCATGTGTTCCTGTCTCCTGCTGCAGTGAAGGTGAATTGGTGCTTTAATGAGGATGGACTATGCTTGCTATGGTGAAGTGGAGTAATTGAATTGAAGTATTCCCTTTCCTGATTCTGGAAAACTCTTTTCAACTGGTTGATAGCTTAAGGCAAAGCTAATGGAAGGAAGTAGGAAGACAAAAAGCTTATTTATTATCTTTAAAAGGGTGGTGATGGATGCGGAAGGAGGCTACAGGCATGCTTTCTGAAGCCAGCAACAAGCAAAGAAAAAAAAACTTGACAAAACCTTACTCTTCAACTGGAGTTCTTAAGCTTATGTATGCTTTTCAAGTCTGACATTTTAATTAATTTCTACTTTTCAAGCCATGTGTTCTGCACAGAAAAATGTAGCCAGTGCTTGCAAATAATAATGTTACTTTTTGTTGCTTATTGCTATAGGAAGTTATTTATGAACATGAAAAAAAAAAAAGGAAGAGAAGGTGTTAGCGTAAATTAATACCGTTCTTGATTTAAAGGCCCAGCGTTAGGAAAAGTGTTTATTTTTTCAAGTATACTTGATAAATGAAATTGAAATAAATTGATACGGAAATGCATTTTTCTGATGGAGTGGTTTTTACTTGAGGATGGTTGGGAGGAAGCACTTGAACCAATAGGTGTTTTGATTCAAATGTGTTACTTGGATTCACTTCAGGCCATAGTTACTGGTGAGGTGACCCCAAACTCATTCGCATAGCAAGAAAGATTTAAAAATAGAAAGGTTTCACTGCATGAGGCCTTCCAAGGGAGAGGCTTTAGCTCTCATTTTCTGCTTTCCTGCTGGAACCCAGGCACTACTTGTGTTCCTGTGGCTTCTTTCCAACTCCAAAATTTGGCACGTGGTGTTCAGCTGGAAAGATGCTCTAACACCGCACTTCGTGGCTTTGAAAGCGATGCTAATGCTGTGGAAGGAGGAGGAATGGGAAAGGGAAATTAATAGGGGAAAGGCTTCAGTCTCTCCTCCTTTGCCCTCTTCTGTTCCTTCTCTCTGGCACCTGCATGCACAAATACACACACAGCAAGGCATAACCGTGTGTTTCTGCGTTGCTCGGATGGCTGTGGAGAATCTTGGGTTTTGTTTTTTTTTTTTTTTTTTTTAAAAAAAAGGCACTTTAGCACTTTTGAGTGTGAAAATGTAGGGTTTTTTAGTTTGGTTTTTTTTTTTTCTTTCTATGAGCAGGGCTTGTTAGGGTGTGCAGGGCAGCGTGCCATTGTGATGCAGATTGAAGACTAATGCTGTATATGACGTTGGGGAGAAAAAAGGTATTATGTGATCCTCCCCCCCCACCCCCCAAACCCCAACCTAGTTTTATAAACTTGTGTCATGATTCCCTGTACCAAGAGGTAAGGATTTTGTCTCCAGTATTTAAACTGTACCAATAGCTGGAAAGGCAGATTTTTCCAAGGTTGGTGTGGGTTCAACAAAGTAAGGTTTTACTTCTGTTTAAGGAGAACTTCATTTGTTTGGACAAGTTGTAGTTTGACTATTGAGATTTCACTGTTTTGTAGGTATTAAACTGTTGTATTTCCCTTTTTTCTGAAAATGTTAGTTTTAAGAGAGTAGAAGACCTCCTATAAACATAGGTTGGTTTGAATGGGGTTTTATTTAAAGTGCTGCATATTAATAAATATGATGAGAAAGTGACAGCAGCAGAACAGTAGCTGTGCTGAAATTACTTTGTATTGCTGTTGGTGACTTGAGACTGGTGGTAATTGTTTCCATGGGAACATTTTGCTGTAGTTTCCAAGATTTGTATTTTCACGTGTAACTTAACAATTCAAAAACATTTTCTTCTTCGCTAGGTGATCTTTGGAGCTACGACTTCTACAGTGGTGAATTTGTTGTGTCTCCTGAACCTGACACTAGTGTGCACACAATTGATCCTCAGAAGCACAAATATATTATCCTTGGCAGTGATGGACTGTGGAACATGATCCCGCCTCAAGACGCTATCTCCATGTGCCAGGATCACGAGGAGAAAAAACACTTCATGGTGAGAGCAGGGGCTATAAGTCATCGTGGAAACTGAATACGTTTTTCCTCTAAAAATTGCTTAGTCTGGCATGTATGGAAAGTACCTAACAATGGCATTGTTGTTCAGGCATATTCATAGTTTTGTCAGAACATGTAAGGTGTTACGGTGTGGCCAATACTGTACTTGCATATACTGTCAAATACCCTGCATGTTAAAATTGTTTAAATTATTTGGTTGTCATTTTTGGGAAATTTGACTATCAGGATGGTGTCTGTGAGTAATAAAGAAGATAACATGTTCCTTCTCTAAGGAAGTTATACAAAATATTGGCTGAAAACTAAATTTATTTCACATTAAGATGCATGTTACAATACAGACAATTGTTTATTAGTTTTTACATGATTTGTACGAAGTCTGAATTAAATTCTTCTGTGGTTTATTTTACAAAACAGTTAAGAATTTATATAGTGGAGCATCTGAGCATCAGGTAGTAAATAGTCTGTAAACCCCTTGAGAGACTTTTGGAAAGACTGTAGGATGTGTTACAACCAGGCTATTTATGCAGGTCATTGCATCAGTTTTGTGGTTTAAAGCACTCATATATGCGTGGATTCTACTGTAAACTGATTTTAAAGTTATATTTCACTAAGAAGAAAGATATGTTTCAATGAGTATTTCCTCTTGTGTTTCTGAATCAAGCTACTTTAGCACGATGTATAGCAGTATGTATCTCGGCCTGTGCCACATAAACTGTCCATCTTCCATTTATAAAGTCAAGTGGACCTGATTGTTTTCTCTGTCTGTCCCTCTCTTCCAACATAAAGGGAGAGCACCGACAATCTTGTGCCAAAATGCTGGTGAACAGAGCACTAGGCCGGTGGAGGCAACGCATGCTTCGTGCAGATAACACAAGTGCCATCGTAATCTGCATCTCACCATTGCAGGACAGCAAAAGCAACTTGGAAAATGAAGAAGAATTGTATCTCAACTTGGCAGAGAGTCCCTGCTATAGCAGCCCTGATATGAATGTCATGACACCCTCCCGCTGCTGTACCCCACCTGTCAAGGTAACATTTTTTTTCAGTGTTTTAAATGTTCTGCTTTTGAGTGTGGAGCCCGCTAAATGTGTGTGAATCTCCCTTTTCTTCCCCTAACAGTAATTGCTTTTTATGCAGCTTGCTGTGATATGTAGGGTCGGGGCAATGGTGTAGTCAGTGATTGAAGTAATACTTTTAGACACTACTGGCCCATCAACTTAAGCCACTAATTTAATGTTGCTTTTTTTGTTTGTTTATGGTTTTTTAACTGCAGTGGACTAGGCAATAAGTATGGCTGGACAATGTATTTCAGCTGTAGGACAGTAACTAGACAGCAATTACCTGGCCATATCCTCAGTACTTCCATGTACAAAGCTTTGGAGAAATAGACGAACTTTGAACAATGTTTTTTAAAAGACTTTGGAACACCAAAGGTAGAGTATGAAAGGGTGAACTTTTCAGAATGGCTGAATTTAGGGATACAATGTTTTTATAACTCTTAAAATCCTGATCATTTATTAGTAGTTGTTGATCTGTATTCCCTCCTTAATGTGGAAGAAATGATGACTGTAACTTCATGCATATAGTTCACGCAACTGTAAATGCACGGTTTCTTAAAAGGAAGTCTTCCATGAGCCCTCACAATATCAGAAGTAGGCTATTGAAAGAGTGGAATCAGACCGTGGAGATCTGAGGCTTAAAAAAGAAAAAAATCCCCTTAGAGAATAAGGTTGGGCTACAGTTTCCTTTCCTGGCTTGCCGTGTACTTGTACAGCTTGCAGAGCTGATGAATTGCAGACTGCTTGTGGATGTGTTCTTAATCTTGGTGTGGTTTGTTCTGGTTTTGTTTGGTTGTGGTGTTGTGTTTTTGGTTTTTCTTTATGGTAACCCATGGGTTAATGTGTTCAAATACACGTTGTTTTCTTTCTGGATTGGGAGATCTTATTATCTTCCTCTGGTTGGTTTAATGTTCTTTGTTAGAAGAAAAGACATTATAGTACAAGGTCTTTCTTTAGGTTAGAAGTTTTAACCATTAACATAAAGCAGAGCTGTTCAGAAGTGTTTTTTTGTTGTTTGGTGTTTTGGGTTTTTTTTTTTCCCCCCTCTTAAGAACTGGAGCATAGTTATGAGTGGATGTTTGTGTCAGTAATTACCAGCTGCTCCTGATTTAAGTAACTGTCCTTTGATGTTCTGCAGTATCTTTGGATAACTGTCCTTTGGGCAAAGTAAAAAGAAAGCAAAAATTAGAAAGGGAGTCCTTAACATTCCCTTGGTAGAAACAAGCTGCTAATAAAATGGCAAGCTTAAACTTTCTGTCTCCTTCCCTTCCGTCCAGTGTTGCAAAATACATGAAAAGAGCTTAAAATCTAGCAAAATCTTTGAGTGGAGAAAAATTATTTGAATTCTAAATACTCCTAAACTTTTAAGTTGTACCATATGTTTTGTGTCTGATCTATTATCGGTACTCATTGAATAAACGTTGAGCTATGTTGACTGCAAAATATCCAGGAAATAGCGGTTCCGGATAAGGGTTTAGTGGAAAATTTTTTTTTTTTTTTCCTTAAGTTTCCCCCTCCCCATCTAAGTACATTCATTGAACTGTGATGTGTGAATCCAAATAAATTGCAGCAGGTGGTCACAAAGAGTGAAGAGATCAAAACTTTAGACAACCAACAATTTTGGTGCTTGCCATGTAGATAAGGCCTTATTTTATTTTTTTGCTTAATGTGCAAAACCCAAAAGAAAATTTTGACTGGCTACAGGTCTTCATTGATGATATATGTATAAATTAGTTCTATTTTAAGGCAAAAGTTTTTCTCCTCTTGGATTAAAATAGAACTGGTGTTGCCTATTTAAAAACATAGATCCTATTTTCTCAGTACTTTTTTTATTAAAAGTACTAACGTAATACAGGTTCCTGCTTTAATAACAAGTATCCAACTGTCCTCACAGAGTACCTGTGAATATCAGAAGAAAAGAAGTGTGAGAAGGCACTTGAAAAGAGACAGAAAAAGACCACTGTACTGTCGGAATAGTTTTTAAATACTTCAGAAAAAAACAAATGTCTCCAGGCATATCATAATAAATGAAATGTCTTAGCAGTTGTCTCCACGTATGTTTTTTTGCAAAACAGGAACTTTGTGTAGTTACCTGTAAGGATACTTGGCAACTGCACCATCCTGAGTAATACTGTCTTCTTGATAGTACAGAGAGCTTTATCAGTTAGATAAGAGCCACAATGGAAGGAAAAACATATTTCCAGAAGCTTTGGTTCTGTAATGGCTGGACTGTAGGCTTTTCATTTATATGGCCTTCGTGGGAGCCTCCTGGGTAATACTTGGTGCGTGCAGGAGCACTGTTGGCTCAATGTTTTCATTAAAATTAAAATAATGTGAAACATAATTGAGGCATTTGGGACTCTCCCCCAAAACAGCTGAATACCTGGTTTCTTATGCTGTGCCTCAGACATTAGATGGTAGCCTTATTGCAAGGTGCCAGTTTTCTTACGAAATACAGCTGCACAGCTGTTTCAGAATATGCGTTCTGGAATTTTTTTCTGATGGTGGTAACTTGTGAGAGGTTCAGGAAATGCCCTTATTTCATGATCCTTTGTGATCCTAGTGATATTGACAACTTTATAGGAGGGAAAAGCTCCATTTTGTTGATTTCACAAAAGAAAGGATGGCAATAGATGACAATATCCATTTGCAAAACGATACATAAATACCTTTATATGTGAAGCTGCAGGTAAATATATGATCTAAATTAGGTGGGTAATTAATCTTCTTACAAAATTACTGTTGACTTTTACTGAAAAGGGATCATTGCAGTTTCTGTAATCAAATGAGTCTGAGGTGGTGGAATGATTATATCCCGGAGAGGAGAGGATAGGTTGGTGAAACCAAGAGGTGGCAATGGAAAGGATACTTGCCCGTTATCTTCAGAGAACTGAAAGAAGCACGGGGATAGCCTTTACTCTTAACAGCTGCTACCTTCCAAAACAATTAATTTGGAAATAGATGGAGACCAAATCAAAGTTGCTCAATTAAACACTAGTATATTAAACATAAAGTATTTCTTAATTGCATATCCTTCTGGCAACAATTACGAATGCCAAATTAATTCAAGTATTCCTGAGGCCAGTGATAAAATTTGATTGGATTGTTGAGAAATGAAATTGGCGATTCTTGTTTTGTTACATCACTCGTTAGCAGTCCATCCTCTGACTTCATTTGGCTTCCGAAAGCCTTATCCAAACTCAGCTATTTGTACCAAGCAAAAGATACTGGCAATAGGAGCCACAGTGCTAAGAATCTTGGACAATAAAACCTAAGTCGCGGCTAGAGACACAATTTCAGAAGGTCAGTTGAGCAGATTAAGTAACGTTGCCAGAGCTGCTGCGTATGTGTCACCTAGTTTTCTTATGGGTTCTGCAAGAACTGAGTTGAATAACCTCTAAATGACCATCCATAAAGGCTGCCTCTCTTGTGTTACTCTATGTAGTAAAAGGGTATTCCTTAAATGGGAACTGAAGTTGTTCTGGGTTGTGACTTCAAAAGCATCTATTTATTCATCTGAGATGTTACATTAACTTTTGATTCGGCTGCGTGTGCATTTGTTTTCAGCACATTATTTTCTTAAAATAGTCATTTGCCTTACATTGATGGTATGTAGAGTAACATGGCCTTGAAATTTACTTTTGAAGGACTCTCCGAGTAACTAGGGATTTCTTCACAATTAAATCTTTAATAAGGTCATAATTCATATCTTCAGGGCACTGCATAAATACTAATTTTCATAATCCCCCTGTGGATAGCAAAAGCAAGTATTGTCCCCATTTTTCTGTTGGTAAAACTGAGAAGGAGGCAAAAACACTTCTCAAAGGCTGCAGAAGAGATGAGTAGCTGAAGGCAGGGTTATAGAAGGTCCCTGGTTCTCAGGACATCACCTTACGCAGCTTCTCTTCAACGTACAGAATGACTGTGTTTCGTAGGGAGTGGACAGATGTGCTGTGAGGAATGGAGTTGCTTTCTTTCCAAGCTGTAGAGCATAAAACTAGGCAGTAGAATGCGTTACTTCACACAGCAAACAGTAGCTCTATTTTTAGAATAGCTCCACCTTCCTGTGTGTGTAATCAGGACACCTACGATGAAGAGTTTGTCAGTCTCCCTGATAACCTGGTTATGCAGTAACTAAGAATTCTAAATTGTAACAAAGGTCAGAAGACTTTTTCTGCTGTTTGCCCTGATAGTGCTTGGCTATCTGATGATGTATAAAATCTTCAGAGGGCAGTGTAGATGCATCTTTCACAGTGCCTGAAGGAGGGAAGTCATGTCTCCGTGTTGGAAAACGCTACTGATGAAAATCATTGGACAGAGATTGCAGGCACTGCTTTCTACATGGCTTCCTAAACTAACAGCAGATGCGTGCAGATTCCTCAGCATTTGATAGCAGCAAAAAGGAAGGGTGCCGCAGGCTGAGTAAGTCTGAACAGCCCTCTGAATGAAGGGATTACGTGTCTGCCATTATGAGATGCTTGCAGACTGGATGATTTGAAATAAATGCTTTTATGAAGTTGGTGTGCACAAGGTGCCAAGTTGAGATGGGCAGTCTGAATGTGTTTCCGCCTCTCAACGTGGAGAAGAGAAAACTCTGTTTTGGAGTAGGATTTTTCCGTCCTTGATAGGGTTTAGGGAAGTTCTGTCACACACTGTCTCGACCCTCAAAGGATAATGCGGGTAAAATAACCATATTTATGCCTAAATATTTTTTTTCTTTTTCCTCAGCTTTTAGAAGATGACCCATGGCCACGACTGAATGCATCTGAGCCTATTCCTCCCCTCGTGCATAGCAACATGATTTCAGAAAAATATTTAGAGCTGCCAAACGAGATTGCCAAAAGCAATGTACCTTCATCAGGAGCAACCCTGAAGGATTCGGGCCCACAGGAGGAGAAGTGCAGCAAAGCGCTGGCTTTGAGGATACACGAATCCTACAGTAATGGTTTGTCAGTCAGTCTCTCCCCTTCCAACTCCGCAAATTCAGGCACGGACCAAAAAGGCTTCAAGGTGTCTCCTAACGGCCAAACAAAAGCCCAAGATGCAGAGAGGACACCCACAGCAAACTTTAAAAGGACATTGGAAGAATCCAACTCTGGCCCAGCTATGAAGAAGCCAAGACGTGGCCTGAGTCGAAACATTAGTGTCCAGCCAGAAGGCATGTCCACAACTCCACAGCGCAAAAACTCGAACAAGCTGACCATGCGACGCAGCTTGCGGGGCCAGAAGAAGCTCAGCAATTCACTCTTCCACCCACCCAGGAAAGCAGTCTGCGTTTGCTGAAGGGCATTTGTGTAAGGAAGTGTATTTTGGTCCGTTTAGAATTTTAAAGTTGGTGCAGAAGTTTGAAACTCTTCCCGTTTATCTTTTTTTAAAGTAGAAACTTTTTTTGGTATCAAACAGCTTTATCCCAGCCTTGTACTTGCTTGTATTATAACTGTGAATTTTGTAGATGTGTAGGGTATACGTCACTGTAAAATGTGTGTAAATTTGTATTCCTTCATATAAATGTAGTCTCTCTTCTTCCTTGTATAATTGTTACAGCGGGGCTAAACCTTGTTTTAAAAAAATAATCCTTTTTGTTAATTTACTAAAGTCATGAATTTGTATACGCTTCTTGTGATGAGAATTTCACAACTTTTTAACTAAAGTAAATTATTAAACAGAATGGAAGATATGTATTTTCGTAGTACTATACGTTCCACCTGAAGTGTGTCTTTTAGAGAATACACTAGGTCTATATTTTGTTTTTAAATTTTAGATTTCTCTACTCAGAAATGAAATGTACGTGGAAGCAGAGATGTTGACTCTTGCTTTACACAGCTCAATGTCGATTTCTTTATGTTAATTAAAATACTATGCAGTATCTTACTTAGTTGTATTTTTTGTAACATTAATCGTCAAAGTATTTAGCAAAAAAGTGTGTGTTTTAAAACTTCAACTCCCAAAAGCATCCTATAAAGCCATTCCCATCCCCTGTTATAAATGATGGCATTTTTATCCAGGCATAAATGTATGCCCTATGGAGGCATGAATTTTCTGCTATTCCAATACTGATGGTGCTGCTAATAATACCTTTCAACATAAGTTCTTAAATTATTTTATGACTATTTTCGAGTATGTGGACCATGTGTATGTTCACCGAAATAAAACACGTGAAAATTTGATGGGGGTGCCTTTTTTTTTTTTTAATTTCAAGTTTAAGTTTTGTTGAGCACATTCATATTTAATTTGCCTTCACTAAAATCTAATACTCTCCCCTTTTTCACTGTGGCTGTATGGCTTACAAAACAAGACATCCCACATAGTTTTATTATCGAACTGATGTTGGCACTTCACGTGCATGTTTGTTAAACTGTAGCAATATATCACCTGTATTTTTTTAATGGGGAAGTAAAAGGCCAGTATTTTATTCTAATGGCTACGGTGGTACTTACAGAATCTAATGCTTTACTGCTGGAACAATAAAACATAGGTTGAAATCAGGCCTGCTATCTATACATGTTACCATGGTTACAGAAATCCTAGGGGGAATCGTATGCTTTCTGAAAACGCATAATTCTCTTTCATCCATCCTGTGAATGCAGCACTGTCTTACAAGATGAAAGTAATGGTCTGTCCAAACTGGATCCTCCTGTGTGCATGGGATGTAACTTGGAGTTAACCGTGAAGTTTTGCGATAAGCGATGTTGACATTATACACCGTATATGGGGGGGAGTATATAGAGGGTAACAGAAGCTATACATACTTACCTAGCAGCAATCTTTGCAACAAACTGAGAATAGTAATTGTCTACTTTCAGTTTAACCTTGTGACACTCCACCTTTTAAAGATGGTTGGTCACAATAAAGATGCAAGTATAACGTGTTAGATCAGTATCTGTATTGCTGCTTATAGCGTAAGTATGCAAAAGCAAAAAGACGAGCAATTTTCCTAGTGTTTTTCTCTATATAGAAGCAAAATGTAAATTTTCATCAAATGGTGCTGCATTCATAAATGCTTGCTGCCTCCTCCCACATTTCCTCACAACAGTTCTAGACTCGGGCTTCTCCAGCTGGAAGAGCAGACGTCGGCTTTTTTCATTTAATAACCCAAACAAAACCTGCAGTTTTTCCTGGGAGAGCTGCTGAACGACGCTAAGCATTAAGCATTCAAAGCTCCTCTGCAGTAGACATTAACTTTGCTGATACAAACTGGCAGCAGTTTACTCTTCTGTATACTTTGTCCACCTACGTATCATTTGACTTCTCTGAAATCAATTACCGAAGCCGAGACAGGGAAGTGTGGGAATTCACAGCTAACGGGTGAACGCGCTCTCCTTTTGGTAAAATCCCGTCTGAGTTGCACCAACTTTTTTTTCTTGTGAAATAAAGCTCCAATATGTGCAAAAACAGTTCTGCATGGTCAAGATGCTGAAAGCATGCATGAGTTGCGACACCCTGTTGCACTCTCCAGAAAAAAAAAAAAGGGGCTGTAGTGCAACTTTTGTTTTCCAGAGGACAATTCTCTGGGGCAGCTTAACAGTTGAGAAGCCATTGCTTGAAATTTTCTTCAAGGGTTACTCTTTTCTCTTTGTGGAGAAGTGTGCGGCGTTACGCTCTTCAGTAACCGTTTGGAATTTCTGATGCGTAGATTATGGCTTGTGTTTACAGAAGCCGGGGTAAATTCTCGGAACAGGTCGCCCACTCCTGACTCCGAGGTGCCCGCTGTCTGGAACGGCGAGCCAGAGCCGCAGGCCGCCTGACGGAAACCTGACCGGGCTGTGAAGAGCTGCCTAAGCCGGCGGTTACTCAGCTACAGCACAGCGCGTCACCCTCAGGAATCTGGGCGGCGCTGGACACCTGTAAACATCCCTCGGCTTGCGGCAGCGCTGCCAAAAGCACCGAATTCTGAGGAAAACCTGCTCCGCCCTCTCAGGAGCCGGTGGCGGTGAGCGCTCCCGGCAGGGAGACGCAGCTTCCGAAGCCCCCGCCCTGCCTGCCGAGGGGTGGCCTCGACCCCCGGGCCCCCTCACCCTGCGCCCTCCCTCTGCCCGCCAGCATTTTGCCTCGCTGCGCCGTTTCTACCGCCGCCTCCCGCCAGGCACCGAGGGGAGCAGGGCCCAGGCCGCCCCCTCCGCCGCCCGCCTCGCCCCCCCTCGCCGCCCGCCGCTGCGTCATCGCGCACGGCCGCGCGGAAGGTAAACACTTCGCCGACGCCCCGCGTGGGCGGGGCCTTCCCCGCCAATTGGCGGCGCGGCGCGGCGCGTGATGCGTGGGCCCGCGGCTCCGCCTCCGCCCACGTGCGCGGGACTGGCACCGGCGGCTCTCGCGAGATCCCGATGTAAACAAAGCTGCGGGTGGGGGCAGCGCCGGCCGCCTTTCGCCGTCTCAACCGAGCTTAGGGCGCAGCCGCCCTCCGTGTCCTCTGCGCCCCGCCCACCGCTGGAGAGCGGGGCGGGGGTTGGCCGGCAGAGGGTAGCAGCCCGCCTTCGGAGCCGTCTGATTGGCTAGCAGCGCGCGGTGCGCTGGGTGTCATTCCCCGTGGGGGTCCCAAACACTGTCAGTGAGGAGCCCGGCGGAGGGGAGAGGCGGCAGGTGAGGGGGAACGGGGCCGCTGCCGGCGGGGGCGGGACCGGCACCCGCAGTCTGAGACCAGGGCCGGGGCGGGGAGCGCTGGGCGGGGGCGGTGGGGCGGGCCCGGGCTCGTGGGGCGCGGTG
>JAVKLA010000084.1:3037028-3050835 GCA_034782735.1 Sagittarius serpentarius
AGCGCTGTGGGCGGCTCTGAAGGAGAGTGTGGGGATGTGAGGCCGGGCAGGGGCCGGGGCGCTGAGGGAGGGCGGGGGGCGGCGGGCAGGGCAGGGCAGCGTCCGGCCGGCGGGCGGGAGCCTGAGGGAGTCACCGGCGGCTGGCCCGGGGAGGGGGCGAGCGGAGAGGGGCGTCCGGCGGGTCTCGGCACCTCCACGGATGGCCGCGGCCTGATTCACGGGGCGGACGGGGCGGCAGTCGGGGGAGAGGCCGGTCAGGACGGTGGAGCGTTTTGTTCTGGAGTCGCTCAATAGCGGGTGGCTGAGGGTGCCCAGGGCTTTCCGGCCGCCTCCTCCCTGGGGCCGGTGCTCCCGCCTGTGGGAGGGCTCCCGCGCGCCAACGCCCCGGTGTTGCAACTTCTCCGGTGCTCGGAGTTGGGGTGCGGGCGGCGGCACTCACGGCTGCGGGGCCGGCATCGAGCACCGGCTGGCGCAGGTGTCCCGCTGGATTAAGGCGTAATGTGAAGGGGGTATTTTACCCTTTACGTGCCGTTCTTTCTTTTAGGATTGCTTGGCGTGTGTGTCAAACTTCGGTTGTAGTACTGCTGAACGCTTTGTTACTAATTTCAGTGGGGCTAAGTGTTTATTCTCGCCTCACTTAATGAGACGGCCCTTACAAAGACCACCCAAACATGAAATGATGCAGATAACCGATACCACATTGGGGATTTGGCTTTTTCTCTCACTTTATGTACTGGATCTTGGCTTGGGGCGGGGGGGACGACGCCAATGGAGCAGCTGAATGGCGAACTGAAGAGGTGGCTGGGATCTGTGATGCCCCTCAAGTGTTTTTTGCTGAATTCTCACATGGAAGAACAGAATTGTGAAGAAAAACTTGAAGACAACGCAAAAAGCTGACGTAAAAAAAAAAGTGGAATGTGTTCCATCACACTTTTTGTGTTGGCTTCAGTGTAACCCATTAGAGATTTTCAAGAGTACAGAACACTGCAATTGTGATTGTACGTTATTTTTATATAATTATTTTCTAAGAAAACAGCTCATTAGTAAAGAATGGTTTTATATAATGGTGATGATAACTGTGTACCTGTACCACTGTCTTTAATGTACAGTTTGAAGAAAATTTTCCACTTGATCATGCAGGTCTGTGGGTTTTTTTGCTTCCACATATATTGCAAGAGCTGTAGTGATTGACGTACTGAAAAAAGAAGTTATTTGTTTGTGGGTTTTTTGTTTTTGTTTTCTTTAAAAGTGCTGTGAAGGGACATAGTGCCTTACAGATTTGGGTAAGTTAAATTTCTTCAAGAGGTTTTTATCATCCTGAAGAATATGTCAAGAACTAGTGTAATAAATAATACTGATACAAATTATTGTTATTAAAAAGAAACGTGTTTCTTACAGGTATCTGCAAAGAAACAATGGCGACAGAATCTCCGCGCCGCCCTAGTCGATGTACTGGAGGAGTGGTGGTTCGCCCACAAGCTGTCACGTAAGCACGTTCTAGAAGAATAGTCCTTATTTGAAATGTTTTTTATTTTCTTGTAGAAGAAGAACCTAGCCTGAATTTTCTTTCAAAGCCAGCTGTGAGGGCTTGTGTTGACAGTATGTTTTGTTTTGTGTGTTTTTTGTTTTTTTTTTTTTTGCATTGAGTATTTTCCAATAAAATAAAGTAAACTGATGTTACATTCCTGTCTCCTAGGACTCTGCAGGTCAAACTGTCTCCATAAATGGGTTGCTTTTCACTTATACATCAAAACCTTCAGAGCTGTACATTTTATAGATGAATATATTGTGATGTTCTCTTGTTTGTTTACACAGTTTTGTTTGCTGCGCAAACACTATGCTAGCTGTAGATCAGTGATTGCAGACTCCTTCCTTAGGCTAGAAGGAACATGTGTAGCATGTTCTGTTCTTGCTGTTGTTTTTAATAATACCTTGTCACAGGGGTAGATATATTAAAACATACAAGTCTGTCATTAAAGTCCTTCAGTAAGTAGAATTGTGGGTTCTAATTTTTTTTGCTTAAGAGAACAAAACCAGGAACTAAAGGAAGAATCTACCTGTCACCAGTCAGAGCACAAAAGAGACCACTTTTTTGCTTGGGCATCCTTATTTTCATTGTGTTCACTTGAAAATACTTTCACAGCAAAAGAGCTTAGTAAGACAGTCTAGAAGATTTATGGTCTTGTCTTTATCTGTTAAAGGATTTTTGTAGCAGTTTTTCTTGGGGATGTTTATACTGCTGAATTGCTGCTGCAAAATGGCACTGTATTGAAATGTTCATTTGTGCTATCGGTTTCAGTGGCTATTAGTTCGCCGCTGGAGATAGCTGTGTATGTCAACATCGAGATTCACTTTATTTTTACCAGGGAACACAAGAAACCTGTCATTGTAACACAAAAAGTTGTGTTAGATGTTTGTCTCACAGTCATGTGATAGAAGAAGCTTTTTTTTTAGGTTGCAAAATTCCTCAACAAATGCTTTTTTATTTGTAATGACCTTTTCTTCAAAGTAAGCTTTCAACAAATAATAATAGAAAAACACTGTAAGAATAAGATTATCTGTTTGTTTTATTAAATATGGTGGCTTGTTCTTGAGGTGTATCTTTTTCACCTCAAACTGCAGCATTTTTGATTAGAATTTGTTTATGTTGAGCAGCCTGCAGCAGCATTCTGCTGCTTGTGTTAAACTCCTAGCTTCTTACTAACAGGAGATTTTTTTTTTTTCGTGGGTTTTGTTGTTTTGCTTGTTTTCGTTGTTTTTAGGCACTTTAAAGGTATTTTTTTGGAAGTTTTTTTAACTTCAGGAGAGGTTTAGAGTACATACACTGAATAAAACATTTCCCAAACATCAAGTTTGTTTCAAGATGTACTGGGGTGCAGAAGAAGTAGTCATTTCATGAGCTGAAAAACAGAGACAATATGACTCTTGCTGGTAGGCATTCACATGAGAACTTCAAACACTGTAGTTAATACTATACCTGTAGACAAGTATTATTGCTAGGTAATAAAGGGCTCTGAAGGTACACAGAGACAATTTTGGTGACCTACATAAATCAAAGAAGAATCAGCCCTATAAACCACAGCTCATTTGTAAGGCCTCATCTTAAAGCAGTAACCCAAACTTTAAGTGATGCAGTAATCCTTGGATTGCTGAGCAAAATCTAGTTTTGTCATGAGCTGGAATAAGCTTTCTAAAATTTAAAACTTTGGTTTAGTTTTATCTTTGTTTTCAGAGAGGAATCAACCAGTTAAGCCGAGCCAAGTGTTGCAGTATTTGACTTGAAGTATCTTCTGCAGTGCTGTGTATAGGGCAGAGTACTTAATTCTTAAATATTAAACACTCCAATTTCTGTTAAAAGAATCTTACACAGCAGTTTCGGAAAGCACAAAGAAATGGTATGTGCCTTTGGATGTCAAGAGTCTAGATTTCCTAGTTTATGATTTTTCTTTGTTGCTATTAGAAATCTTGAGTTGGCACAAGAAAAATTACTACCAATATAAAAATTAATCTGGGGGCTGGCAAAGCTGTTACATAAGGAGTTAATTCTGTTTTTTAATTTGTCTCAGACGTTATGAAGATAGTTCTTGTTGCCAGCATGTTTCAGTATTGCTCATTACAGAAAGCGCAAACTTTTTGCTTAGTTTCAACACCGTCTGTCTAATACAGTCAACCCACGTTGTACGTTGCTCAGCAGTTACACAAGAGACTTGCCGCTCATGTAGGGATAAGCTAATAAAAGCATTAGTTTAAATCTACCAGAACAAATGTATCTTGCACTACATACTATTCTAAATCATTGCTGCTAATGAACTTCCAAGAAGGAATAAGCTTCCCAAGCTATAAAATCTTACCTGAAAATACCTCTCTTCACTATTCTTAGTTAGGGTTTTGTTCCATCTTCTGCCCCCAAGCGCTGCCACTTACTTCATCATTGTACGTAACGCGTACAAGGTCTTAAATTTTACTTGCCCCACAAGGAGAGCTCCAGCCCTTAGCTTAAGTTCTCATCTTCATGTTGTGATAGCCAAATCAAGTAGAAAAATACTGAAGAATAATTTCCAGATGCCTGTTCTACTTCAGTCAGCCACTCTGATGTGGAGAACATGGTTTCTTTCTTGACTGTTACATTTTATGCTTTTCCCCCAAGCAGTTATTTCATAAACAGGTGTCACAGCTTTTTACAGAGTTTTAGGCTGCTATTTATATTATCAGAGTGTCTGGCAGTATATTAAGTAACTGCATTGCATGCTTAGTATTTTCCTTTGTGCTAAAGATTGTACATGTGTTCTCTGGTGATATGTCATATTTAATATGTTCGCAACCGTTGCTGAACTTCAGTGGTAGTTAAAATTCTCCTTCTGTTTTCAAGGGAACAGTCATATATGGAAAGCGTTGTTACATTTCTTCAAGATGTTGTGCCACAGGTATGTGTAGATCTTTGAAACCGTTTTTTCGGTGTACAAAGCAGTTGTGTGTCAGGTGGACCAAAATATCATTGAAAAACAAAAGCCAATTTTGTTTTTTGAATGTGAATATTGAGACCAGGTTTTTGAAAGCATAGACTGCATACCATCTGAAGATTGGGCCTACAGATTTCCTCTGATAGGTAATAATTAAAATAAAAGTCTTGGCTACGTAGAAGTTGAAGAATTACAATATACATAGCAGGAAGATGGTTGCAGCCTTTTTCTGTGATAATTTTGGCAATAGTATAGTTGGGGAGGGGAGAGGCTAGGCATACTACTTGCTCTGCCTCTTACAAATATGTTTTTTCTGGGTTGTAGTTGGAAACCTATGTATGAACCGTGGCTGGACTAGTGTTAGAACAACTTGGTAGACAGCCAGTTGGCTGAAAAGGAGAAAGTTTCTTTTGCCTCCTTTACTCCCTCTTTTTAATTGTGTTTCCTTAACTTCCCTCAGAATGTCCTGGATGCTGTGGAGCTCTGGCTAACTGTTGCTCTCCAGCATGCCGAGTTTTGCCAAACAGAAGTCCTTGCTCTGCTTTTTAATTTTTCTTTTTTTTTTTCTTTTCCATTTCTGGGATCTTCCTCTCTGGAGAATAACTATGATGCTTATATCTGCTCTTTGTTATGGTCTTTGCAGGTAGCAGCAGCATGAAACTAGAATGGTCACTTCCGTGTTGCTCATGGGCCTCTCAGTAGCAGAGGGAAACTAATTTTGTTTTGTTACTCTTTGGGAAAGCTGTAGTCCATAGTGGAGGAGCATTGCAGCTAATTGTAGCCTCAGGAAATGATCTTGGTTCTTATTTGAAGGATTATCTTGGTTAGTTAGTCATGAATTTCCTCAATAATAACATAAAAAAAATTCCCCTCACTAATATCAATTTATGAAATGCATTTTGGACTCAGTCAAAATCAAAAATGTCAAACTTTCATTTGAAAGATTGCTGCATTCCAGACACGCCCCCATTTTTCCCCCTCTGCAGTTAAAGGGTACAGTCTGTGTTTTGTTTTACAAACCAGTTTGCCTTGGAAGCATGGAATGTGATTTGTTTTGAAAAGTAATACCAACACTTATTTTTTAAATTTGTATTTTTAGTTCATGTTATTGTTTTTCTGGCATGTATAAAGTGATTATACAAGCTCTTTTCATATTTAATCCCAAATACTGCACAGTATTTTGTTATAATTCATTTGGAAGTGATGGTATTTCTACTGTAGCTCATGTTCTTACTACCACAGTTTCTCCTGAGAACTGTAAAACTTGCAATTTGGAAACACTGCAAGTCTCCTTCACAGTTTCTTTTTGTATCTCATCTTTTTATGGGAGCCTGTAGAACACAGAACTGAAACATGGGTCTGTTCTACTGGAATTACATTTTATTCTCTTTGAAACAGCTATATAAAAGATGTCACAAATATAATCAAAACATGTCAGTAAAATTAACTAGGTAGTAAAGGTCTGTTTCTTTCCTCAATCTTGCTTACAAAGCTTTTAAGTGAATTGAAGAGAATTTTAAAAGTAAAAATGCCTCACGTGAGAACCTCTAACATTGCTTTTGGAAGTAGCGTACAACTGCTAAAGTTAAAGATTGTAGAAGCCACTGTATTTTAGCGTGACTAAATTACTATAGGTCATGTGGCATTTCTAACCTGCTCCAGAAGACTTACTGTTATACATGTCTTGTCATTTCTACATTAGTAAGTGATGTTATGCTTGTTGAGTTATATTTAGTACGGCATATGTTGGTCATGGAACCATTCATTTTTGAAACAAAAACCTCACAGGAATGCTGGTGACGGGAAAATGCATGTATCTCTGTTTTTCTAACTTACATTCCTTCCTATGGTCTATAGAGGGAGAAAAAAGGGTGTTAAACTTTCTTATTTCAACCCTTGTGCTTTTTGTCCAGGCCTACAGTGGTACCCCACCAGCAGAAGAAAAGGAGAAGATCATTTGGGTCAGATTTGAAAATGCAGATTTAAATGGTATGGCTTCATTTTCTCTCACTTATTTTTGATTTTTTTTTTTTTTTTTTTTTGGTCCATGTACAATAATTTCAGTCAGCTTTACCAGTAAACATTGTTGACTCAAAATTAAGTATTTAATTTCCCTGTTCTAGATAAACAAAATTCTAAGTGAATAACTGCTTTTATTCAGTGTCTATCAAAGAGAACAAATAGGCCTTGTGACTTCATCTAAAGGCAAACTAACTCTTGCTTAGGAAGAGGGGCAAATAAAAAAAAAAAAAAGGTCCATTTCTTTTCCTTAAGGTAGCTGAAAGCAAAGCATAAAACTGAATTTATTTCATCTGCTGTTTGATTTGAAAGCCAGATTATCTAACTGTGAATCCGGTCCAGCTCCCAGATATATTTTCAGTGGGGTGATAGTATTCAGAGTAACCTAGAAGAGAAGAGCAGTCAGGTAAAATGAGCAGGAGATTCCACATCTTTCAGGGAAATAATAGAGCAAAGCCACAAAATATTCTTAAAATGTACCTTGTTTATCACTTCCAGCGTATCTTAATAAATCATCAGCAAAGACTACTGACAGTGCAGAAAATGAATCTCCAACCTTTTTAAGACAAAATGGTGATTGTTACAAGCTTTTGCTAAGAGTACCAAGTAGATCCCCTCTTAAGATCTGAGCTGTTTTACCTGTCTATCCCAGTTACCTTTTTTTGAATCAGGAAGGTTAGAGACTGAACGAGAGATGGTTGAATGGTGCTATCAGGTAGTTACTTCTTGAATTAATTGAACATCTTGGAGTTGTTTGTGGTGTGTGGTATGTGTGCTTGTCGTAACTGGGGAGCTAAGGGACCTTGCCTTCTGGAGAAGACTGGATTTAAGTCTTTCAACAAATTGCTGTTTCTTGTCTGCCATCTTATTTTCCTGTCTAGAGCTCTATGGTAAAGGCTCATTCTGGGCTCAGATGAAGTAATAGCAACCATAGCCAGAGCTGTGATGGGGAATTTTCAGCCTTTCCAAGAGGTTAATAGGGAAGATTATATGTTTTCCAGCTGTTGAAATGGCACAGAGGCTGGCAGTTCGTAAATTCGTGGTTATTAGAACTAGAAAAGACCTATCAATCTGTACATGGCATTACGTCCAGCTTTAGGCTAGCTGAGGTTTGTTTGCTTGTGGCTTTTTTTTTTTTCCTTGTCTGTTTATTTTTAAAAAATCTCTGGCGTTCCCTCTTTAGGTTCTTTTCTACGGTGTAACAAAAACTCTTTGGAATATTCTTCAGAATCCTTCATATTCTGTTTAAATTTACTTTTATGCAGCCTGATCTGATTGGGCCTGAATACATCCTCTTTCACCATCCTAAATATTTCCTCTCTCTCTTTGATGCTTGCATGCTTGCAGTGAGCTTGCGTTCATTCTGTCATGACTGAAAGTGTAGTTTTAAGAGGACTTTACTTAAGAAAAGCATAATATTTTTGATTATTATGTCCTGTAGCACTTTTCTTCCTGGGGATTTTCTTCTTTTGGTAAGGCTGATGTAAAGATTAATTATATAGTATCTAGAAATAGTTTTGACCAGTCTGTGCGTTTGTAATTTCTGTATTTGTTAATGTTTATTTTGTTGGTCCTTTGCAAATTTTTCTCTATTTGAAAAGTTTGCCATGTTTTATTAATCATTGGAGAAGGAATCACAGAAGTTTTTGGGGTATTTGGTGACAACCCACATTGTAATCCAGATAACTTTTCTCCATCATTTTAAGTTTTAATGCCTTCTAACCTCTCTGTGAAACTATAACAAATCTGTTGTTTGCCTAAAAGAATATATTTCAGTATTGTTCCAGCATGAAAATTTAAACCACTTGCTTTTACTTATGACAACAGAAACATGCATTGAGAAAACACCATTTAGTATAACTGACACGAGCCATAGTTGATCCTAACCTGTTAATAATGGCTTTGATATTTAAACCCAATTTAGATACATCAAGGAATATGGAGTTTCATGAAATACATAGCACCGGGAATGAGCCACCGTTACTACTAATGATCGGATACAGTGATGGAATGCAAGTCTGGAGCATACCTGTAAGTACAGATTTCACTTCACTTCTGTGCCACAGGCTTTTTTGTTTGTAATGTTGTGTTATTACTTTAATATTTTAATTTTTCCTATTGAAGTGGAAAGAGCCAACATTTACCATCAATGTCATATGGTTTGTATGTAATATGCTTGTGTTAAGATTAATACTGAGCATAGATCAGACACTTGAATTCATGTACCTTCAGATTTGAGGGCTTTTTACAAATTATTTCTATGATGTAAATTTTCAGTCGAATTGGGAGTAATGTTTGACATGATAGAATAGTTTGTATCCCAGAAAAGACAGAAATCATTTTAACCTACAGAAAGGAATAAGGGTGGAAAAATATGAAAAGAATTTGTTTGTCCCAGGAATGCAAGTATGACTGTATTAAGTGTTTTACAGTCACATGTTTGTCAGGTACATGATTTGCAATTTTAATTTTATTAAAGTCTGTGTGTGCATATGGGTTTGATTTCATGCTGTCATACATGCACCCTGCAGTTTGTGTTTCAGAGTGGTTTATGAGCACATGGTCTTAATTTGGGGAATTTTCCCCAAATTTCTTGAAGCTATAGAATAAAGTTTAATACAGTAGGTCATAAAATTCTTAAAAAAAAAAAATAAAAAATTGCTTGTAACACCTTGTCCTTCAAAATAATGTGGAGAGAGTGGAGTTCTTTTCCTTTGTAAAATACATTGTTTTTTTAAAAATATGTATGTTTTTTTTATTACTTTATGGTTAGCTATGTAGGGCATGTGTTTATATACCAGTAGCTTAGATAGTATAATAGAAAGTAATGTTAATTTGTACACCAAAAGTTAAGTTAAACTGAGTTTCACACTGGAGTGTGGGAGAGCTGGCTTTTCCCCTCTTGATTGCATATTGTTAGCTGGAGATGAAGAAGAAAAAAAGCCTGCTGATCTTTTGTATTTGAAGGACGGTTTAATAGAAATGAAGTAAGACCTAGTATACTTTACTATGTTTCAGTATTTAGGAACATTTTAACCAAAACTTAGGAACATTTTAACAAAAACCTAGGAAACTTTGTCTGCTTGTATGTCCTGAGAAACTACGTCTAATTCTAACTTTCATGGCTTTATTTTTAATGGAGCAAACCACATCTTTTATCTTCTTAGAGCAGAAATGTGTATGACAGCAAAGCTAGCTTGTCCAGTCTTTTTTTTTGTACACTATTTTGAAGACTGATCAGTTTTATGTTAGTGTACAAATCAGGTTATTGAAGTGGTTCAGAAAGGCTTTGCTTTGTTCTTTGAAGTGTATTACAGAAAACAAACATTAGGTGTCACTAAGATACTGAGCTAAGAGAAGAAATAGAACTGCAGCAGTATCAGAAGTTACAGCATGAGTTGATCAATTAGTTAGGTCTGTGTGACTACTCACAGTATCTTAGGCTAAAGAGTTTTTATAAAAAACAGCTTACTTTATCTTGCCGAAATGTTCTTATCCAAATGTATGCGTGTTTTTTGAAAAATGTATGGAAGTACGTTGTGTTGACATGGGACTTGCCTTGGCCACTCTACGATATGAGCAGCTTTATGTCTAGCAGAGATTTGTTTTTTTCCCTCTGTGTATGTAACATGCCCTTGCTTTGTGGTTAGGTGCGAATTCTGTGTGTCCCTTGTAAGTGACTTTCTGTGTCCGAATGAAAGTGTCTCTGTCAGAGCTATCTGTATCGATGCCCTTGAGAAATGCTGTCTGGGATGGGATCCTACATGTCTAAGGAAGGCAAGAATGAAAGGGAGTTTCAGTTCTTTGGTATATAAACAGATTACCTTGGTGTAACCTGTTCTGCATTAACTGTCTGCATTTAAACTCATACCCCATGGTACACTGCAGTAAACATGAAATAATTTGATGGAGATTACTAACAAACGACGAGTTAAACTACTTTTTGTATTCTGGCTTATGTGTGTTTACTGATACTGTCAACCAGGTAGTACAAGGTAGCTCATACACGTTTCCTAGTGGGAAAGAAGGGGTTTTGGGGGCCTTGTGGGTGGGTTTTTTTGGGGGTGGTTTTTTTTTTTTTTTTTTTTTTAATTTTTCTTTCTCTTTTTTCTTTTTTTTTTTTTCTCTCCTCCTTGTGTCTTAATTAGCCACAAGTTAGGCCACGGAATGCCTGATGTTACCTTCTTTTTCAGTAGGATGATACAGCCAGCTTGTCTTTTATTCCCTCCAGTGTATTCCACTTCGTCAAAATTCCTAGATATTGATAGTATTTAGTATTTTAGGAAACAAGAAAAATGAAATGGCAAGACATTTTTCTGAGTGGTGTTCATTTTTTTGCAGAGGTATTTTTAATGAGTGGGGGGATGTCCAGTAAAATGGAAAAAAATGCCAAATATGGTAATATTTTACCATCCATCTTAAGAATGTCAGCTGTAGAGATATTGCATCACTTTGTCAGGCCTTCGTTTGTATATTCTGTGAAATTCTGAGACCGCATTCAGAGAGGTACAGCTTTGACCTGTGCAATTTGTATGTGTAGGTTATAATTTCAATGTTGGAATGGTTCCTTTGTTAGTAAGATGGTCTTGGAGAGTTTCTCAGAATGACAGCCTTTAATATCAATTCTAAATGTCTTTTCAGAGCAGGATTTGTATATCCAACAAATTTGGAGATAACAACCTGCTTTTTTTCCCCACGTTGTTGTTTCTCTGTCTCTTTTTTTTGCTTATTTAGTCTGAGTAAAATAAAATCTGGCAGTTATGTGACTGACTTAATATTTAGAGGTTATTTGGCAACACTTTTTTGTGTCCTTTGGTATTACACAAACCTTTCTTCTTGATCTTGCTGAGTATTTAGCTTGTAATTAAGTAAGGTTATTCCAGCTAAGGAAAAAAAACACCCGGATCTCTATAGTTTAAAAACCTTTCAATCTGAATAAGCAACAATTTGACATTTCTGTGAAAAATCTACTCAGTAAGGCTATTATCTGTAGCATTGTGCTTTTTATTCGTACAATTGAACCTCTATTCAGCACTTAATAAAGTAATGCGTTGCAGGCAGTCCAGTTTGTGTCTGAGTGATTATGAAGTGTTTATGACAGCTTCTAAGCTGACACTCTCGGTAATGGTGTTACATTGACTTCTAAACACCTTTGCAGTCTGCCTCCAGGAGTGTGTGTCTCTTTGCAGTCTGAGTGGTTTCACATTAACATCTCCTTGGAGTAAGATCTTTGACTACAGAAGTGTTACTTGCAAATGGAAGATACCATTAGGGCTGCTTCAAAGGGCTGGAATAATGTTTGGACTGCTGGGTGCTGAAGTAACGGCTGGGGTTTTGAAGTGCAGCTAAATCTGTATTGCATAAGAAGTGGAAGGTGTCCATCCAAATGACTTTTCTTTGATCTTTGTTTTGAAATGGGGGTGGGAAGGTTAAAAGTGTTCTTAAAATATGCCTCGCTAAGTGGGAGAAATCTGGGAATATACAAAAGTATGACTAGAGGGTCCTATTTGATAATTGTGCAGTGTAGTTTCATGTTTTATTTGGAATTTGTTTTTTCCCTTGCTCCCAGTTTCATGTTTCAAATACAACTGGAACTGGTTTCTGCCTGATGTGGTTTCCAAGTATCTGTTCTAGATGTTCCTGTTCAGGGAAATGCATGTTGGCTGGTTTTGTGGCAGATAATTTTTTTTTCATTATATGCTGGAAGTTTCAGAAGTAGAAAAATCATCTTAATTTAGTGGTTCATATTACAGTTAAAAAAGAATGATCAAGCTTGAGTTGAATAAAGTAGGAGCTACCAAAGGGAACTTTTATTAAAAGTGCAGATGTATATTTAACAACAGATACTTAAAGGCTGTGGTATAATGACGCTGCCACAGACTGATGGGATGTGTCAGCTCATATGGTAGGTGACTTCCATTTGGAGACCTCTGGAACGCAGAGGACTCATTGGACAAGGATGGCATCACACATTGCCATTTCTCCACTGCCAGACTTTAAATTTCTTTAAATGCTGCTGTCAATAATAGTATGATTTTTAAGTTGTTAAAACTGCAGTTGTACAGCAGATGGTGTGTGTATGTGGATGTGTAGATAGATGTATACGGTGAGTCAGACATGCCGGTTCCATTTTGTTTTCCTCAACTGTTCATCAAAAGCCCTGTCTGCTGGGGTTTCGTTGTGGTCTTCTTTGTAATTCTTCTTCCTTTGTAATTCTTTCCCCTTTTGGAGCTGGGAAAAGGACTAGTCACTTACCACATAGTAAGCTGCAATCCTTCCTCTGTCCAGACCTCCTCCTGATAGAGGGAGGGTACCACTGTTAAGGCTTGTATTAGCCACTTGGAAAAACATAGTAATGACCTGACCTAGTAACCCTGAAAAATATTGAAGGACTTAACAAAAGATCCATGCAAATAATTTTCTGAAGCTTTGGGGTTTTTACACTGAAGATGCTAGCAGTGTGTAAGAAAATTTTTTGTTTTGCCACTCATTAAGTGACTGCAGAACTGTTGGAAAGTTGTGTTTTGTTTTTTGTTTGGTTTTTTTTTTTTTTTTATTTATACCATACACTATACTAGTGAGGGGAAAAAAAAAAAGCAAGCGTGTGCAACATCCTTTGAAAAGGGTATAGTGAGAAGTACCAGAAGAGTCCAAATGGCATTTCATGTAGCATTCCTTGGATGGGGTCAAAGCTAAAATGAAGACCCTTAGTACCGGTATTCTACCTGCTTCCAGTATTGACTGCATCATTCTTGTCTTTCTGTAGAAATGATTGAAAACAATGCAGAACTGTCCCCCAAATCAGAATTTCACAGGGAGCCTGCAGCCTGATCATGCTAAAACTCCTCAAAATGCACAACAAAGTGAGAACATCAAGGAAAATGTAACCAAAACCATTTCAAAGCTTTCATTGTTTTTTAAATGCAGTTAATGTTGTCGTAATTTTAAATGCTAGGTGCAATTTCATACTTAATTTAGTCACTAAAGTAGACATCTGTAACATTCTTTGAGCTTCTCATTTCTTACAATCTTTAGATAATTACAGAGATTTGTTTTGAATGAAAAAGCAGACTGTTTGAATTTCTAAACTAAAGTGATAAAATTTGTCCTTTTACTTACAGTCCTTCCTTGCTCTCTCAGTAGTGAGATGACTGGTAGTAATCTTTAACCCAATATGATTATGTCAAACAGTATTTTGTGGCAGTATCTGTCGATTGCTTATTACTGTATTACAGCATGGAATCATATAATGGCTTGGGTTGGAAGGGACCATCAAAGGCCATCTAGTCCAACGCCCCTGCGCTGAGCAGGGACACCTTCAACTCGAT
>JAVKLA010000084.1:3050935-3069616 GCA_034782735.1 Sagittarius serpentarius
CCTCCATGTGCCTCAGCATGGCTTCTAGGAGGATCTGTTCCATGATCTTCCCAGGCACAGAGGTGAGGCTGACAGGTCTGTAGTTCCCAGGGTCTTCCTTTCTACCCTTTTTAAGAATGGGTACAACGTTTCCCTTTTTCCAGTTTCCAGGGACTTCACCTGACTGCCATGACTTTTCAAATACCATATGATGATATCCATATCATATCTAAAACATATTATCAGAATATTAAAAAAAACCCAGCCAGCCTCCTGATATCTTCCCTGTGGTCTGTGACATTTTTTGAATATACAAGCAATTTGCTTTTATATAGTTGCACAGTAGTTTAAGCATTGAGTTTTGAACTCAATTTTGTTTGGTTGGTGTACGTTTGACGGTTTGTTTTTTTTTCACCATGTGAAAACCATTTTCTATGGTTGGAAACTATTAGGAAATTTTGTTCACACTAAGGATAACTTTGTTCTGTTTTTTTATGGGTGCAAACTGGTATGTTCCAAACAATAAAGCCCTGTCATCAAAAATTAACCAGTGCTCCAGATTTCTGGTCTGTCATATTTTAAGCAGTAGCTCAAGACATCTAAGTGGAGGAGAGAGTTGTTCTTCCTCTTTCAATCTGTCATTATTGGAAGAGAACGATGAAGACTTCATTGGGGGCCAGGTTTTGAATCGGTGTGTTCTTTGCTTGCGGCCTTCCATGTAGGTCCGGGGCTTGTGGTTTGATACTAGGCACTGAGAAAGCTGAAATGTTCTATCAGACCAGCTTGGAGCCGTCATTTTAGATTTACTTTTTCATAGAATGAGTACCTGAAGCTGCTTTTATAGCTTGATATTCAATTCTTGAAACCTGTTTGGAAATATTCTTGGCTTTTGGAATGGGAAAGAAAAACTTTTAAGAGCTTTGAAAGCTGCCACAGGGACTTGCTACTTAGCTGGATCAAATCCAAAATGGCAGCCACAGCCTACTTTCTTCACAGGTGCTTTTTGAAGAATTTAGAGCTCTGTTTTCAGTTCATGAAGTCTATTTATATTTTGTCTATGCTTAGGAGACTGTGTAGCTCAAGGGACTGGTAATGGGATGTGGAGCCTTTTACTTATACTTGCCAGCCCACACCTCACCCCAACTGGCAGTGACAAAGTTGTTAGCCATTTAGCGATGGGGCTGGGCTTCTGTTAAATGTAGTTCCTTGTCCCACTTTAGCTCCTAGTGGAATAAGCGTCCCATTCACAGCAAAGATTGGCTGTCTATGTTGGCTGTCTCAGGAGTGAGATAAGACCTGAACTGGCAGGAAGATCAGACTATATAATCCCTCTACCCTCAGGATGGTGCTTTCAGTCAAAATTGATATGTGTAGCCTCAGCAATGGTAATAAAATTTTACGTTTTATATAGGTAAATGGAGGGCATTAGCATGATTCTATGATTACCCATGGTTAATTCAGATTTTTACAAGACTGCAAATAGCAGAAGCTTCTACTGGTGGAAGTGTTTAAAAAAGTTATTTATAAGTCAAAGAAAATCTTGAACTCCAAAGCCCTAATGCTTTTTTCAGTGTCAAGCAAACCAGAGGAACGACCAAGCTCTTACGAATTCATGGCATACAACAAAGTCCAATGCCTTCTATGATTTCCTGTTTCTATAAAACAGTTAAGGACATACAATTCCCCCCAAAAAAATATCCCTTAAGAAAACTGTTATTTTATGGAGCTGTGTTAGGTTAAGTATTAGTGTTTTAATTTGATCCATGTTGTAGTGTCATGTCCAGATTTTTTGTAAACTTTTGTGCCTTTTACTGAATTTGGCTTTTTATTTACAAGTGAGATGCCAGTGGTTGGGCGGCATCTTGTATTTTCATTACAGAATCTACAGTGGGAGTATGTCTTAAAATATGCTTCCTTTTGGCACCCAGGAGTCCAGCAACTGCTCAGTACAAGAGCTGTACAGGTGGCTGAAGTTATCTGAACATTTACTTGCTTTTTTTTTTTTTCTTAGTTTGACGAAGTTTCCCCTTTCCTGGGGAAAAAAAATTCCTACACAGACTGAGAGGAAAGGTCCTGTTACACTACAGTATTAAATATTACAGTGGTCTCAAAACAGGAGCTAACTACTTATCTCATCTTTGTCACTGTCAGATCCTGTGGCTTTGGTTGGTCCATTTAACCTTTCTTTCTGTAATTTCCCCCAATATAAAATGATAAGAGTTATCTTTCAAATAATCTTTTAAATTATTAAAAAGCGAAAGCATTATATGCATGCGAAGAGCTGGGCTGGGATTTTCATGTTAGGTGCTGAAGTACAAATAAACTTCATTTGTATTTGTACATTTTAGGCTTTTCTTTGAAAATCTCAGCTTTAAGCTCTACCAGGTCTTGGCATCATCACAGGCAAAATAAGCACGCTCTCTGAAGTTCAGTATATTTAAGAGCAGAAACTGAGTTAAGAAGGTTTGGCCTTCTTAGTGTATCTTACTTTTGGGACTACAACTTCATTTGAAGTAGATTGGAGTTAGAGCTGATGTGCTGGCATGGTTAAAAAGTAGGAGGAGGTGACTGAATTGGGTTGGATTATTTTATGTGAATCACTTCTTCCATACTTTTGTTATGCTAGTTCTTTTTCCTCTTGTTTTCATTCATAGCCGTTGATGTGCATACACATGTGAAACAGTATTTTCATGATTTTGGGGAAAAAATTTTTAATTGCCAGTAATAATAGGTCCAAAGCCTTATATTTTTCTTCTCCATTTCCTCCTTTCCCTTTTCATAGAGCTGGTGTGTTCTGATGGATAGAAAACGTGCTGCTGTCTTCATCTTTTTTCATCTCTAAAGAAAGAGAGAGAGAATAATACTTTTTCTCATTTTCTGCTTAGCTGCACTCTACTTTTTTCCAAGCTGTCTTTTCTGGATGCAGATATTATATATGTGCTTTTTTTTTTTTCCTTTCCTCACACTGTCTTCCAAACTTATGATCTGTTAAAAACAGTCAGCAAACCTTTACTGAGTTGATTTCTGATCATCACTCTCTTGTCTTGTATGGAATCTGGTCAGCAAGCTCTTCAGAGCAGAGGCCTCTAGCTGTCCCTGAGGGAGAATTAAATCTGTTTGGCAAAAGCTGGAGTACAACAGTGTTGTGTGTTGTTCAGATGATGCTGCTTAGCTGGAAGAGGAGAATCTGCTATGACTGGAACATCTGCCTAATAAAATAAGAGCAGGGTAGACTAAGGGATTAATTCTAATATTGATTACAGTTTTAAAACTGTTGTGTCCAAAGGAATAATTCTGATCGCATCATTAACAGTAATGTTGATTCATACCAATGTGGAACTGCTAGCTGTCTGCAAAACTAAAATGGCTAAGAATGTTATTTCCCCAAATTTGTGTAGCTTGAATGTTATTCCAGGCATAATATGGAAAAGCAGTTCTCTACATTCTGTGTTTACTTGCTGTGTACAGAATGATGGGCTACCTCTGTAACAAATGGTGTTTTTAAAATAATCTTACGAGAGACTTGCGCTTCAGTGGGTTAGGTTTCATTCTGCCCACATTATCTGAAGTAGTGATACTAAATAATGAGGCTCGGGGTTAAATTTGGAAGTAAGCTGAGTCTGTAGTACTATACTTGGGATTTATTGGTCAAACAGTGGTGTTTTAACTTTTTGAACGTGTGATCTGAAGTGCAGAAAGAAATGGGAACAACTATAAAATGACATTTCAAAAAGTGATCTTGGGTTTATAGTTTATTGATTCATAAGGACCTTGTTCCAAATTGTGTTCACTTCTGATATTGTAAACTGCTTGTTTGGCAAAACTTAGTGCCAACATGTTGGCTATGTTCTTGGTCTCATGACATCTGTTGTAAGTTGTTGGTTATTCGGAAATGGGCTTCGTAATGTTTGCTGTTTTCCTGAAGTTTGACATTCCATATCAGATCCATTACTAGGCGGTTATGAAAATGCATTCTGACTGACCATTTACAGGAAGTCTGGAAATTCTTAACTGCTTCTGGTTCAATCTTGTCAAGATTGCCATTAGTGACAAACTTAATTAGTGTGACCCCCTATTTGTAAACATAATTTTCACACCCGGAGTCTGCTGAATGCACCAATATACCAGATTCTCTGATCCTTTACCATGGACGTTTGCCACTCTTGATCATTGGTTAGTTAGCATTTTTCTTTGAAACATGCACTGTGTAGAATAAATGCTTGTGTTTCAGATTCCTTGAGTTTTTGTTAATTTTACTCAGCGGTCAACTTTCAAGTCTTGTTTCTTTTAAAACATGTATAGTCATTAATAGTAGTATCTTGTTCAGGCAGACTGAGGTATGCATTTCTAGAGACAGGCCATCTTTGTTGCTATAATTTGTGTTATTCAAGACTTCTAAGATACTCTTAATTTAGAAAAATTGTGGATGGTTGGTTAGAAAGGCAGCGTCTTACCAACTTACATTCTTACCTGCCTTTCGTACAATGCCTTTCTACCTCTTTTTTTACCTAGTAAATATATATATAAAAAAGTATATATATTTTTTACGTTGTACGTTCATAATCCATATCTTTTGCAGATCAGTGGGGAAGCTCAGGAACTCTTCTCTGTCCGTCATGGTCCAGTTCGAGCTGCACGGATTTTACCAGCTCCACAAATCAGTAAGTATATATTTATATGGCTCATAATTAAGCATAACTTTTTTTACAGATCTTTGTCCAAATCATTGCTATAACCTGATATGTAGATTTTTCCATTAATTTTAAACTGTTAACTTCATAATAGCTTTCTTACAAGTATTATTTACTTCTTTTTTCTCCTGATCTTTAATCCAGTGCTTTCTCCAGTTTCATCTTCAGATTTTAGCTTTGATGCTGCTTCCTTTGTAGTTCAGAGGATATCTAGGTATATCTGTGCTCAGAGATCAGTCCAGAGATGTTAACGATTCTATTTGGGAATATTTATTGTCAAAATTTTATTGCTATAAAATAATATTTAAATTATTATTTATAGCAAGGCAGTGGCTGATAGCAGTATTAACATTTATTAAAACCTCCTGGTATAGTGCATTTTAAAGTCCATTCATAATGTGATGCCCTTCTAAACTCTTTTTAGAAGAAGGGTAGTAAGTCTTTTTTCCGTTACCCATTCAGCAGCTGGAACTGAAACAATGTAAGGTAATGCAAGAAGTAGTTGATCTATAAGTAATACGGTTTGTACAAAGCGAAAATGTCCTTTTCTGTTTAAATATTTTATTTAGGAAAAAAATATCAAGTATTTTCTAAATTATGAAATGATCTAGTCTACTAGTGTGTGTATTAAGTTTAGCAATTGCAGCTTTTTATGAGTTTTTTTTTTTAAAAAGGCTGCTTTTCCACTCCAGTAAAAGTAACAAGACAATGGAATTTGTTTTGTGGGGTGGTAGTAGCTTCTGATTTGCTCCCCTTCTGCTTATTTTATGTAAACTTTATTCAAACAGTTAGACCTTTTTAGTGGTTGAACTTTTATCATGATCCCTTGAGTGCCAGTAGTTGCCTCGTCTCTTTTACTGCTTAAATACTGTTTTATCAAGTTCTAAGACAAGCCGCTTGGTTTAACAAGATTGTTTCAGAAATTCTGAGTTATCCCCCTGGAAGAGCTTGCTGCAAAATTTAAGCAACTATGTATAAACAAGGAAATCCCTTTAAAAATGGCACCATTCAGTCTAAACACAGAATCTAATCGTAGACTTCTTAAAGGCCTAAGATCTGTTGGTGTTTTGGCTCATTTCTGGTTTTGGCAACATTTTGCTTATCCACTCTCCCTGTAACTTCAACTGGGCAAGCTCTTCTGTACAGCTGCTGAATAGTATTTCTAGTTTAAATTGGTTGCCATGTTTTACTTTGTGGATGAAAAGAATTTACTTCTAGTATGACCAAGGATTTGAGGGAGTATGCTGGATATACAATTTATTATGAATTAATTGGTGAACTAAAAAAATATAGCCTAAAATCTAATTGTTTAAATTATTACAAAAATAGTAAATTGTAATAACTTTGAGTGTTTCAAAGAAAGTAAATGAAGAAAGTTAAAGGTTTAATGGACACATTTTGTATTGTCTCAGTGATTTCCTGAGCAAAGGAATAGACAAGGTATGAGTATGTGGTTCTATAGCTCTATAATAGATTGAAATAACTTTAAGCAAAATGCTTCACAAGAATGTTGTTCCTTCTGGTTTTGGGAACACTGCGTAATTCCTGATGAGCTATGTTTTTCTGCTGTTATGTGTGTAATTAAAGTAATGGATGTCTATGCCCCTTCCTTTCTCAAAGGGGAAAAAAAGGAGAGAGTGTAAATGGAAATGAAAATGAAGTAAATTAATTGAACCTATAAGTTCTGTTTTTTCTGAGAGCAAAATAGTACTTTCTGATTTTTTAATCTAGTAAGTTACACTGCTATGAACTCCTTCAAGCAGTTACTGTCTTTCTGTCTCTAAATTGCATATATTTAGCCTCTGACGATGATAGTTGTTACATTAGAAAACTGTTCAAATTAGCTGATATTAAATTAAGCCAAACCTTTTAAAAACATGTTTTGGTCTCTCTTTACATGGCTTGGTTTAAATAAAACTTTGATTAAAAGTACATGAATGTATCATTGACCAGTATGTGGAATCAGATAAAAGTAAAGCTGTAATAAGAGGCCTTAGATAACTAACACATGAGCTTTAATGATTCTGAACAAAATAAAAGGAATTTGTAAAGGAGAAGCTGATTACCATCAGTAGGCTCAAACACTGTTTTACTGTAAAGCTGTAAAAAGGGAATTATTGAAAATAGGACTCTCTTGGTGGATGGATTTGGCACGTTCCTCAAAACAGATCTTAGTTTGTGATAAGAAGCTCATTCCCAGGTGTGAAAGGAAAGCTCATGGTTTTAACTTGGTGACTTTACAGTAGCAGAACTTAATAGTTTGTCAACTATTTTGTTAAAATACTATAGTCCTTTGATGTTAGATCCTCTGCTGCATCATGTGCTTCATAGCATAATAAAGTATTGTTTCAAAAGAGTTATTTCATACAGGCCTATTTCATGCAGGCTTATTGCAAAGGAGACCTCCTCAAATCTGATTTAGCAGGTTGTAAGTGGTCCTAGTAGCAGGAACGTGGTGCGGTATCTGGAGCTGGCCTTGCACGCTTTCAGCTCCGATCTGATGAGTTTATTAGTTGAGGCTCTGTGCCATGCTAGAGCAGTTAAATGGCTCCTGGAACTGTTCTGACCTGGCAGCTATTACTGCAATGTTCGTGCAGGGTTTTGTCTGAGCTAACAAAGCAGGCAAGACCTGACCTGGCCCAGCACTGCAGCACTTTGATGTCTCTGTGTCTGTGGCATGGTTGGTCTGCAGCCTGGCTAAGATGTCCATAAAGAATTGAGAGATTTCTGTAAATAACACTGAAAAACATAGGCATTAACTCTTCTCTGTGGGCAGAAAATACCTACTGTTGCCTTCAACAGTAGATATGGCTTTGATTATTTTCCAGAGCTTGCAATATAAATGGCCTTTTTGGAGACTGAAGGTTTACACTGTGACCAAAGTTTGGACTTAAGAGGAGTTGAAGTTGCATAGTTAATATTCAGAATATGAGAACGTCTCTCTCTGCACTCTGTGTCTTAGAGATAAGAATACTAAGTCCTGGCACTTTGTGTCCCACATGCTGCATTGTCTGCTGAGCCATCTGGTGGGCACGGCTTTTTAACTTGCCTAGCTCTGCACTTTCAAATCTGTATGTACTTACTTAGATGCATACAGGTGTCTGGTTTGCTGGGCTCTGGATTTTTCTGTGTCTTCAGATAAAACGAGCATGCAAAGATGTGTTTGAAGAGAAATTGATGTGACTTTTTGATTATTAGAAGGGAGAAGATACTAAGTGCTAGTTACAAAACAAAGCTGGAACTCTGCCAGCTAAATTTTGCTACCATTCTCTGTGAAGAGGAAACAACTGTTGGTAACATCACTGTAGTTAACGGTAGTGAGAGAACCAAGAAAAAATAAGGGTGTATAAACTCCCTCCTCCTCCATTTTATATGACTCAAATTTGTGATGTCCTCACTACCACTCAAGTTACTCTGTGTTGGGCTTCCTCTCATGCAATACCTAATGGCTCTATTTAGCCACACTAACCTAATTCTTCATATTCTTTGTTCAACGTGTTTTCTAATTTTTCACCACTTCCTCTAGACGATGCTTTCTCATTTTTCTGAGGTAACTGACTACATGAATACTTACTTGTAGAATTGAAATGATACTGAGTTTGAGTTCCATGTATTATTAAGTATTCTGTCTTGGATGTTCCTACATTTGTCTTGTGCTTTTTCTCTTTTGATTAACATTTCCGTGATATTTATAGAAACATTAAAAATATTACTTATTTAGGTTTTCTGTAGTAGTTGTATGTTCTTTGACCTATGTCACTAATAAAAAAGACTCTGAACCCTTTAGTATTTTTAAGTTTGTTGTGTTTTGACTTCATTTTGAGGTCTGTTGCATATATACTTCTGAAATCAGTGCTAAGGAAGGAAAACATTTACTTCAGGTAGCTTTGCTATTCTTTTTCCTACAAAATCAGAATACTGCTGCTTTCTGAAGAGAGTTAGTGCTACGGTTTCCCATTTTTCACTACTTATCCCAGGTCATTTTGCAAAACCCTGGCCAAATACCTACTTTCTGCCTTGTGCTGTCCCATTGGTTAAGGTAGGCTTACATAGTTTAAAAGTCAATCAAGAAACTAGGAAAAGCTGTAGGCATAGCATTGTGTGTGGTAATTCATGGTTAAAGGGTACAATGATGACAGGCTTGTGTGTTGAAGTTTAGATCAGTCATTGTCTGTAAAACCTATTTCCATGTCTCAGCATTATGAAAATAAATTCCTCCAGTGAACTGAATTAATTTATTGCCATTTTCTAGATTATGCTGCTTGCAGAAAAGATGATATAATAGTCCTACATCTCTCGATGAATTTGACTGCTTAGTCAAATTGACTAAGGGAAAAAAAAGGCAAATAAGACAGGAAATAAAAGCAAGAAATCAGAGGTACTATGTTTAAACCAACTATGAACCAAAGGAACCTTATGGATGAATGGTTGAAAACCAGAATGAATGTGAAAAGCTAGAATTAGTTGGGACACAGTAGTTTTGCATTTGAAAATCTAAAACTGTTGAAAGTTTAAATTTTGCAGCAGATTTATCTCTGTAGTCTACTGCTTACGTGTTTGATGTTGGTAAAATAAAATCTGAACCTCAAAAGCTGGCTCAGCTTTATGTGCAGGTATGCTTAAAAGAACTATAATATTTAGGTTGCTCTCTAAAGGAAGGCAGATGTGAGTTTTTTGTATATATTCAACCACTTGGGTGGCTTAGTGGTTTTAAGTCCTTGAAAGCCAAAATAATTGCATAGTATGTATAACAGAGGAACCAGCCCTACAAGCTGAACAAGCAGTAGCCGTTGGTAGCTAGATTTGGATTGGTGTAAGTGGGTCATGCAGGTGTGCATTTAAGTTTTGGTGTTTTGTAACTGTTATGCGGGTTTTTATGGTATAATGAATGTTAATGTGTATGGATTATAGAAATTACAGAACAGAATTCTCAAGCATAGCAAGTAGGGCTTTTATGGATATTATAGGGAAGAATTTTGGAGCACGACATTTTAAAATACTAATTTCTTTGAAGCTGTGTGGACTGACCTGTTTGCCACCATTTCACTTCTGGCCCTATCACATCAATGCTTTAGGCTAGCACACCTTAAACTTTCACCATGTTAGACTGATAGGTCTTTTTTTTGAACAAGATTAAATCAAAATATTTCTGTCTGTCTTCAATTAATGTGTGACTCTAGGAACATTGATCTCTAGCAAATGTTTGAAGGTCATCTTTTCATTCTTGTTCATATAGAAGCTACATAGTTAACAGAGAATAAAACTGGTGCTGTGCAGAAGAAAAAACAACTTTCTGTAAACATGCGTAGCTCTGTCTCTGACAGAACTGCCAAGATAATGTTCTCCAGCCACCGTTGCCTCTTGCAACATTGCTGTCTTATCTCAGAAATGGGAGGGTGGGATGGGCTGAGGAGGCAGTAGATATGGAAATCAGCTGGAGTTGAAGGGGGTTCTGGGGTGATAACTTTTGGGGGATGTAAGAAACAGGTATGATGATGCAGGCACTGGAGAGGGACTTTGAAACTTGAAAAGTCTGGGCGGTGCTGGGAGTTAAGGGAGACAGAAAAAGATGATGCTCATGGTCTAGAATATTAATCCTAAAGGAGCACCTGAAGTGGTGGGATGGGGACAGCAGTTGCAGCGCCACTGATCAGGCATGATATTGAGTAATGCAGTTAGAGCTTATTTGTGCAGAAAATGGAGCAATGATAGCTACCCCGAAGCTGAGGAAAGAATTCACATGCTATTTATAGGACTGACTCGAGCCTCTTCACTTCTGTTTCAAGTAGCACATATGCTTTTTTGCATTTATGTTCAATAAGAAAGCAGACACAAAATGGTAGCGATTAAGAAATGTTAAGAAGGATCCGTCCCCGCCCAAAAGAAGCAGCGAAACAGGGAGTGAAAACTGTATGTAGTGAATGCCAGCCGTGTGGTCTAATGCATTTCCAGATACTGGTCGGCTACTACACTGATGTGGGACAGGACCACAAATGCAACACAATTTTCAAGTAACAGATAGAAATAAGAGGTGTTTAGTTGAACAGGAGATGCACTACATTATCAAATGGCTGTGATGGAACTTGATCAGTGGAATTACATACCAGAAAAATATACTCCATCGTGCATATATGCTGTTGCTAAATAGGTCAGAATTTGACATTTATACAGTGCATTTCTTACTCGGGGGAAACGAGGGTGCTTTTCATAGTTTTGAGTAGCTTTTGAGTTCCTGTGAAAATCACTTGTGTTTTACTTTTATTCTTCAAAAAGGTGTGCTGCTGCTGCTGTTGTTACTATTATTATTGGCATTATTGAGAGGCCTTAGTAGGCCCAAGAGATAGCGATTCACAGTTTCATCAGAAGTACAGTACATAAGCTGCTTTGAGCTTAATGTGTGGATAACCTTTTGGCTTCATAAAGTTCTAAATGTTGACCTGTATGAAATTTTGTTTAGCCACAGATTTTTTTTTTTATTTTTTTCTTTTTTTTAAGTTTTAAGCATACTAACTGAAGTTAGATTTTTTTTTTTTTTTTTTTTAAACATATATCATTTAGCTAAATGGAGCTGTAGATAAGGTGGTGCCTTGTTGGCAGGAGGGGCAGTTTTCATTACTTTAATTGTGTGATTTGTCAGGATTTTCAGCTTTTTATAAATGCTGTAGTGTTATATGACAGAATTAAAAGGATTTAGAATAAAAGGAGTTTAAGAAAAAGACTTTGCAATAGGATTTCAATACTTTTTGTATTTGAGGGATTTAGCTAGCTGTTTTTCATTTCAATCATCCTGCTGCATTTTGTTAAACACTGTATGTGGAGCAGGTGTGTACAACGTCAGTATATCGCACATACAAATAAACACAATTTTACAAATAAAAATTAATCCACCATAACTTGGAAGATTAAATCCTACCGCAGAACTAGAAACGGTTGCTGACTCCATTAAGCGTTGCAGAGAACAACACATGTTGCTTTTTGCAATCTCATGAATGGGACTGCTATTAACCTGATTTAAGGCCTTGTAGAGTCCTCAAAAATAATGATCCTTTTCTACGGTATTAATATTTACATTCTGAAAGTATATATTTGAAGTAGAAAATGGATTTTTTTTTTTAAAATGAGGACCTCGGTCATTACAGACTGAAATCAGAAGTTTAAGCACCTATTCTACAAATTTTGCACATCTGTATCATGGGTATTAAAAACTGGTATTCCTTTTGATTTTGAGCAGTTGCTTCCCTGTACTCCTCGCTGCCTTTCTTCCCCTCCTCCCCCTTCCTTGTTGTTAAACTTAGAACTAGACCATAAAGAAACATATGAATTCGTATCTCTAATATATCCTAGTTTAAAAAAAACAAAACAAGTATAGTTAAATACTTAAGGTAAAATCCTGGCTCCACTTAAATCAATGTCAGAACTCCTGGTAGTCAGCATTTCACCCTTAATGCTGAGAGAGACTGGCTAAGTGAACAGAAACAAATGGAGTTCATCTGTTACTTGTACTGAAGAAAACAAATTGGTTGCCAGATTCTTAAGAAGACTATATGTTTCATTTATCAATTTACAGGTCAGTACATACAGTACAGGTATGACTCATAAAAGCCCTTGAAATAATAGGAATAAAAGGAAAATACACTTGGCTGTGTTAGGTTACTTGTAAAGCTATTGTTGACGGTGAAATTATTGATGTGACCCATTTGACTTTATAAATACCCAAATGTGTAGGAGGGAAGACTTATCCTTGTACAGATGAGAGTACTGAACAGTTTTTGTTACAAATTAATTGCATGTACCTGAGTTATTAATAATTAACAGAGACTGTTATGTGAAAATGTATATTGTTAATTGTTGTGCCTTTCTGGATAATTGATTTAGTGCAGTACATCAGTATTTGTGAATTAAATTTTGAACAGACTATATCACTAATATTCTTTACAGATCAAAGGGTTTGGTGTATAATGGAGGGGAAAAAAAAAATTCCATTATTCACCACACACATGCATACCTACAGATAGATAATTAAAAAGGCAGAGGTTGAAAGAAAATGGAGGAAATTTAGTAGCGTTGGTGGTGGTGGCTGTTATTCTATTATTTAAGTTGGGTAGAACCATACCCTGGAATTTACTAAGCATTGTTCACAAGTAGAAGAGATTTTTGTTTGTTTGTTTTCACGCAATTCTAGTTTTATTTCTGTTTACGTAGCAATAAAGCAAAGTTTTCAAAACTTTTAAAATCTCATTTTAAGAAGTGTGGCATATTTAGCAATTTGATGGTTCTGGAGTGAAGGTGTGACTGCAGTTTGGGAAGGCAAAAGGCTGGTTTTAATTGCCCAGCTCTGGTGCCAGCAGTGGCGGCGTGCGCAGATCCCAGGGCAGGCAGAACTGTCTCAGCAGCTGAATTAGAGCAGAGGACGAGCCCGTGCCAAACTCTGTGCTGGGGCTGTGCTGGTGTTATGTGGTGAAGCTAACCTTAAAAGTAGATTGGATATGGTGTTAGAGTGGTGTTTTCACTTTGAGTGAACAAGAGGCATAGCCGGAGTCTGGCTGGAAGTAGCTGGAGGTTGCTTTCTTAAAGGCTTAAATCGCTTGGTGGCGGAACTTACTGAAGACTGTTTTGAATTTAATCTTGTATTTTCTGAGGCACGGGGCATGGGCTGTAAGCATGGCCGTGGTTTGTGCAAACACTTGGCAGCCCAGTTTGTCACGTTAAAGAGAGTGGCTGCTCTTACGCTGTGTTCTTATGGTTAACAGTCTTATACTCCACTTACACCTCAGTAGAATAAATTGGAAACCCATGTGTGAAATCCATGCAGAGTTGGCGACAGCCTTATTACAGACAACTTATATAAAACAATGAAAAGTGAGTAAGTGTTACTTGTTACAGTTACAGAATTCTTAACCCTAACTGAAATGAATAGAAGATAACTCCAAAATCCTCATTGCTGTCTCTTTCAAGAAAAGTTCTTCCCGTGTTCATGACTCTGCCTATTATTTGTATTTCTCTCCCTAATCTTGTACAGGCTGTGAGTTTTGCATTATATATTCAATATCCTTCCAATATATTGGGCCCCCACAACATGCACACCTGTGCTTTGAAAGGTAACACACAGTACATAGTGATTTGCTTTTTCTTTTTTGCTTTCTTATTAGGTGCTCAGAAATGTGATAATTTTTCTGAGAAGCGGCCTCTTCTTGGTGTGTGCAAAAGCATTGGATCTTCTGGGTAAGAATATTTTTTTGTGAATAAAGTCTTATGTATAGATTGTTATTACCATCTAAAAAACTCCAGTAGATTACATCTTTAAATCTCTATTCCTTTTTTGCTAATGGGATAACACTATGAAGTGCTTTTAAAGGGTTTTTTTTTTCAGTGTGTCAGCACACATTTGCCTATGACTTAAGCCTTTTAGAAGGAATAAAAAAATAAAGACTCTTGATGTAAAATAGATGAAGAGGTATTTTGAGTTTATTTTGTTCTCACTGTAATCACAATTTTATGATTAGCCTTTTCTGATATTACTCCTGGTCACAATTATTATTGAGAAGTGACTAAAGTAATATCTGCGTCTTAAAAAGTAATTAAAAGACGCTTTCAAGCAGCAGTTGTATACTAAATGAATTACAAGCACCAAGCAATTTCATCGTTACAGCCACTCACTGTTTGACAGCAAAATACATGTTAAATCTGCTTCTTTGAGTTAGAAAAATACGTTAACAGTCTTGTGCTCTCTGGACAGTATTGTTGTATCACTCCTCTTGTAAAAGAGGGCGTTAAGATATTTTATGTCTGTTTGATATGTTGATTCAGATGATGCAAAGGATTTATATCTATACCTAAAGGAAAATACTTGCTTTTCAAGAGTAATTCTCTACACAGCGATTCAAAGGCTAAACAGTTGAAGTAAGTCTTCTTGCAGTAGTAAGACTAATTCTGTGCCACACCCTTTTCAATTAAAAGTTTAATCACTCTGGGCGTGGAGGAAGACTATAGAGTCTTTCTAAATTTCTCTGTATGTATTATTACTGTGTTAAACTAGAATATGAATGTTACCTGTCTTAAATGTTTAAAACAAAACTCATGTAGTGTAGAGAAGTGAAATGTCTTTCTATTAATATGTTTACAACTTGCAAAACTTCTCATAGTGCCTTTTCTCCTTCCCCCCTCATTAAGTGTATGTAGTCTCGTGAATAACTGTTCCTAAATAAGAGTGTATGTAACCAGTGATGCAAATATTCCTTTTGTAGGACTTTCTGTCTTAATCCAAACAGTGTATTTATATATATAAAGGATATGTTGGATGGAAAAAACTTCCCTTCATACCTTTGCTTTAGAAGCTGAGATATCTGAGAAATGAACAAACTATAAGGATTGTTGTTTTCACTGTTCAGTTAATGAGAAATACTTAAAAGATTAGTGGTACTTTCTGCTTTTCTACCAAAAAAAGGCTTGTATGTTTTCAAAATTAATGGATAGGTTTATGTTACTATTTATCACTAGTCAAGTATCTGCAAATGGAAGACTTTAAATCAGGCTTTCCACTCTGACCAGAAGACTAGCACATCATTAAAAAAAGGAGACTGTGCTACAGGCTCTCATTTACCCATTTAATAAAGAACCAGTTTACTCATGGGTGGTAAACAGTCAACAGAAAATTCTGAAATGCTTTTCTATGTTTACTGTTAATTGCAAGTTATTTTTGAAAGAATCCTTTTAAATTACCTATTTTGTGAATAGCATTCAGATTAAGTGTTCTTTGATAGCTTACCCTCAGCTGGAGTCACACTCCTTTTAAATTGGCTCAAGTGTCGTACTTGTTTTTTCTTCTGTTGCATTCATAGATTATTTGATTATCTTTCTGTAATGATTGTTATGCATAAAGAAGAATTTGTGTAGAACATTAAAACAGCTGTGTTACAAATGGCCTCTGAACCTAAATCACAATTTTAGTTCAGTTCTTAACTTGAGGTTTTGTGCTTAACATTGTTTCCTATGTATCTTAATGGTTGTGGACAGATAAAACACCCTGTTTAACCACCTATCTGAAGAAAATACTATGTTTATTCTAGAGCATTTATTCCAAAGCCCTTGATTTTCACTACAGTTATCTCCTCACCTAGTCTGGACTTTATGCAGGCTATGGCATGAAGTACTGCAGCTGTCAGCACAGTACTGAAAATGTGCAGGGAATAGGAGGCCTATTCTGTCTACTGAAATGGCAGGTAAAATAACCAGTGAAATGATATAGCACTGGCACTAAAATATTTCCCATTGAACGGAAAGGTAAACAGTGTCTGAAAGACTGAATGATTTTCTCAAAGGCAAGTAGTCCAAAGCAGATCCAGCAGTGAAATCCAAGTCTTCCAACACACAATCTGGTACGCTGATACATTAAACTACATTGTCTTTCTTTAATATAAACTGAATGAGATTGGACGTGGTTATGACAATAGGGCCAATGTCCTTATCTTTGCAAGATGTAGTCTCAAAGGAAAACAATTCCACCGGCACAGTCCACCTGCCCTTTTCCCCATCCTTGCTAGGACACCAGGTTGTCACTTTTTAAGAGGAGAAACGTGTGACCTCCCAAAGTGCTTCTGCTGCTTCCAACAATCCTCTGGCTTTCTCCCATTCCAGTTTTACCCAGGTTATTGTCTAAGATCTGTCAGAATCGTTTACCAAGGTGAATGAATCTAGGGGAAAAAAAGTTTGACTTCTTCAGCCTTGGTCATCATTTGGATTTTTCCCTAGCAATTCTTCAAAATTTCTGACTTCTGCTTGCTCTGCTCAGATTTGCAGCTATTGTTACTCTTTTCCTGGAACATCCCTGGTAATTTTGACATTTCCAAATAAGTTTTTGTTATTATGTGTTATTAATAAATAAGGGACATGGTTAACATTTTGGAAGATTTGGTGGCTGGCACCAGGACTTAATGTTGAAGAATGTTTTCGGACCCTGCTGTATCTGGAGGCAATACTCTAATTTAAATTCTTTTCCCTGGCAATCATTTATATCCACTTTCAGTAGCTCTTCTAGAAAGTGCTTTGAAGTTGTTAATTTTTTTGATGGAAGGCGAAGAATAAATGTATTTTACACCTGACTTATGATAAAACCTCAGTAGGTTATTAACTCTTCATTACAGTTTAGGAGTTGCTGTAAATTACCACGTGCTGTTCTTGGCCATAAAAACCCATATGTGTTAAAGATCTATTAATACTGTGCATACACAGTTCTGCATGATAGATGAGTAACTGTACTTACAAATGTGTTGATATGTTTTGTGATTTTATGGACTCGTACATATATTCAAATGCGTAAAAATCTTGAGAAATTTGAATTCAGCAGGTGTGAAAGTTATGTGAGCAAGTTTTAAGTGTAAAAGATGCTAAACCATTAAAGTAATACACATCTGATAGAATATAGTTTTTATCTAGAATCACTGCACTGTCATTTAAAAGTATTTAATCTTTTTATCAATGAGATATTGACACATTCAAGTTAGGTGCTGGGATTTCCTGGTTCTGACCACTAGTCTGCATTAGTGGTTACGATCAGGAAATTCTTCTCTTTTCCTTTAGCTGTAAAGTAAATACACTATAATGAGGGAAATACAATAAAAAGGTATTCTTTTTAATGTACAACATTTGTCAATCTGGAATCCAAAGAATTTTCAAGTAGTCATGAATTAATAACTTCACAAATACCAATTATATTAAATAACTTCAGTATTTTTTGTTACCCCTCTAATGTACCATGTACTTTAATGAAAAGAAATTAATGAATAATTTTGTCTGTGATAATATGCTAGGACTTCTTTCCTTCATTATGAAAAAAAGATGGGTATAAAAGTACTTTATGCAAAATAATGTTTGCCTAAAATCAGTGTTTAGATTTATATTTAATTCCTGAAACTTTTTTCATTGTCATTTATACAGTGAAAGATCTCTCTGGTAGCTTAGAAATACGATAGTTTACCCTGGAGATACCCTAATGTTTTACTAATTACAGACTTTTGACAGGTCTAGAAATACCTTGTTATTTTTTGTATGTCTCCCACAGATTTAGCAACGTATTAACTTACAAATCAACGTCTGGGTGACTGGGTGTGTGGGGTGCATCTCTTTTGTAATGTAACCTAATACAGTAGTCATTGATATAATATATGCTGATAAAACTTACATTCCTTTGAATGTCAGTATCAAGGTCTTAATATTACATTTAATATTTCTTAATTTCAAATCTTAGATTCTTTGTGACAGTCATAGTTGAGAACCTGCTTAAAACATTTTTTTATTTTACTGTATCTAAAATTTTAAACTTTGCACTCTGAAATTAATTTCTGGCACCTGCTTTAGGTAAAAATTCTGTAGGGAGAGATTTGCCAGTAATCTCAATCCTTGTATTCCCCACAATGAGTATTTTACCAGGGAAGATGAAATTTGTGTTTTCTAAACTTTTGCCTTGTATGTGAGTTTCTGACTAGCTTTCGGTACACACATTTTTGTATTTTAAAAGACAAATTTTCCATCTAGTAAAATGACTGAAATGTCTAGTGTGGAGGTTGGACTAGATGATCTTTAAAGGTCCCCTTCCAACACAAACCATTCTATGATTCACTATGTAATCTTTTCAAAACAGTAGTTTTCACAGCCCCCCAAAAGGATGCAGTCTTGACACATAAATGGGAAACAGATTGTGGTTTTTGGCTGATGCTGTTATGCTGGTTTAGATGTTGGTTCAGTCAACTTCAGTCTTAGATTACAAGATTTGCAAATTAAAGGAAAAACAAAAAGGAAAGAACATCTGCATAAATTTTTTTTGTGGAGTTTTGTAGAGGCATACTTTGTTTTTGATGATAATATTAACAAATGCAATAGACACACAAAATGAATTGATGGGTCTTGGTACATATTAATGAATTTTCTAGGTGGTGAAACATCAAGATTGGTAATATGTAAATTGAACAGAGAATTCTGCTGGGCCTGGGGGGGGGGGGGGGGGGGGGGGGGGGGG